>JAWPHD010006483.1:0-144342 GCA_037043455.1 Cyrtodaria siliqua
AGTACAGATGAAGCTTGTATCACTGTTTTCATGTACCGAAACTATAGATGGAGCAATCGACTAAATGACTTTGAAAAATGTTGACGATAACTTTGATTTTGAATGCAAATTTATTTTGGCGGCAATATGACGCGACCCACGCAAGTATGACGTAACCAATATAGTGACCTTCATTATGCTGCGAAGCAGTGTACTAGATGTTGCGAATGTGGCTGACTGCGTTCTGTGAATGCTACATATCCGGCTCTTTTGTTCCACCTTTATAGATGCCAAAAAGTGTCATTGTAAACAATTAGTGTCATTAGTGTCAGTTAGTGTCATTGTAAACAATTAGTCAAACGAATGGTTGAAAAACATAACATATTGCTTATTAGTTGTATTGCTCAACGTTTTGTTTGCTTTCAGGTTAACATTTCGCATCAAATATCATCCATCGAGGAAGTAAATATTGGACAAGGATATATAGTAACAGTGAATCTCTTGCAAGTCACATGGTACGACGATTTTTTAGCCTGGAGTTCGTCCGAATTCGGTGGCATGTCCAAATTAACTCTTCCCCGAGATTTCTTCTGGAAACCTGAGTTAGCGCTAACAAGTGGGTCATCAAATGATGACGTATTGATCGGAGAATTATTTTCACCGGCATTTTTGGAAATCAGTGGGTTAGTAACAATGTTCCCGGTAGGTTATTTTAAGACGAAATGTGAAACAAACACGCAATTTTGGCCATTCGATTCCCATGTGTGTTCCTTTCAAATTACATGTTCCAACTATGATTCGGATGAAGTTTTATTGCAGTCTCTTTATACTACCATTGATATGTCCCTTTACACTAATAACAATGAATGGACAGTTGAACGAACGGAATCGAGCTCGCTTGTGTTCTCGGACGCGTCCGCACCCATGAGATTGTCTTTCATTAGAAACAGTCTAACAATAAACCGAAGACCAATGTTTGAAATTGTACATAGCTGTATTCCAGTTATATTAGTATTTTCTCTTTCCGTGGTTACGAGCATGGTACCAGTGGATTCAGGAGAAAGGCTTTCCTTTTCAGTAACTGTCTTCTTGTCATACGTGTTCATGAGTACTGCGACAGTGGCGTTTCTACCTAGAGATTCAACTCGTCTTACGATGATCTCACTCCTTATGATATTCGGAAGTATCGTAACAACGATAGGAGTTTTGTGGAGTGTTTTAATAGTTCGTATTTCAAAAATTACAACTGAGCAACACAAAATCCCGAAGATTTTGTCTAAAATGACTTCGTATACAATGTATAAGAAACATACACAAAAGCCGACGCTAGCAAAACGTAAACTGAGAAACGTGAAAGTTTTCAATATAGAGGACGATGTTGAAAAGGTAAATGATCATGAAGGCGGAAACGAACAAGATATAATCAACAATGCCGAAACAGAGCAACCTATACAACAACACGATAATGACAATTGTTCTTGGACAGATGTATGCAAAATGCTGGACCTAGTCTATTTCGTATCTGTACTTGTAATCACCGGAGTAATGTATGTTGCTGTCTTGGGCAGATTGGCATATAACAAAGTATTGTAAGTTAGTTGATAATACATAGTATCTGCCTTTCTGATATATCAATGTTGCACATAATGCATTTTGGGAAGTTATATTATCAACACTTGATAAATACAAAATAACTTATAATAGTGTACATAAATACAATGAATAAATACATATTTAGGATATACACACAAATAAGTTTCTTCAACTGTACAATATACCAAGCGAGTCGAGATGAACTTATGCGTGCTCTTGTGCCGTTATGCACAGTTTCACTTAAAACAATTCTTTTTGGAGATCGTGGCAATAGTTGAAGCTGTGCATGTATTCTTACTGTCAAGTTAACCCTTTTAATTTGCTATCAAACTACATATTTAGGTTTAATTCCACTAAATCAGCCGGAGGTGCTTGCCGGTGCAGTCGAAAGTAGTTCTGTATTAAAGAGTGCTAATCTTTGTTTTCTTTAAAACCTTTTTTAGTGCAATTTCCTGTTAATTTTTGGCTGTAACTGTATTCTGGACATGTTGTTGATATTTGAAAAGGGAGCTCATCATGTTTTTGACAGTTTGTGATATCAATTTCAGAAGTGAAAGTAGACAGGGTACGAAATTGCAAGGGGTAAAAATAGCTTTGACCTTTGACCCGGGTATACAACTGAAGAAATGTTTCTTAGAAGGTATTAAACACCCTATTTCCTTGTTGATGTTTAATAGCAGACATGTTTATTTGCATGATAAAGTAAGTTTCCCAGAATTCTAACCAGGTTTGAGTTTTTAACAGATTGTCAACATTCTAAATTTACTATGGAAGGGCAATGGAGACTAATTTACGCTATTATAACCTATACATCCTCATCTGAGGAGTTACGTGCAAGTTGTGAACATTTTGTCAGCTAGTATATTTTCTCGTTCCTCCTCCACCTAGTCACCAAGAGTTCCCTGATGGTCTCTTTATATCATTTGTTCTACTATTATTCCAATCGATCTTTTTCTTTCTATTCCAATAATACGTGTATAAATTAAACAAACTGTCATCTCCATGTCAGTTTGTGTTTACCGCCAACATCTTTAGTGTTTGTTAAATGCCAAGGAAAGGAAATGCACTCTATAAGAATATTTCTTTCGTTCCAATCCTATTAACTTTAATCAGGAAGTTCGTCAGAAAAGGATATAACCCTTTGGTTTTACAGCGCACTGCATGTTTAATGACTGATCCCCACTCTACAGTCAGTCATTACGCTTCACTTTTCACTTGTCTACCTCTGGAATACCTCATCGGACTCTATGATTGCACCTACTGAAACCCCAACTAAGGGAGGTGGGTGCATGAGCTTTCGTCCCTCGGGTTTTCTGGTCGTACCCTAGATTGGTTTTCTCTTTAGCTGCAACTACTATGGTTGTTCAGTACGATTCTGGATACATCCTGAAATGTTTATTATTTTGTACATGTTTCTTTAGTTAGTTTCTCTGGATGTGGACTTTATTGTTAGAGAATTCCTTTTGATGGTGTGTAGTTTGTTTTGTTTACACTGTCTTTTCTATTTGGGCGCTGAATACAGGATAATAGCGAGGATTGTGCGCATATAAAATCGATTCAAGCTAACCAGTAGGCCTTATTGTCTACTGACCGTTCCAAGTCGGTAACCCTGTCTTCACCACTCTTTCTGTTGTGTTTTGTCTCTTTCATTGTATTATCAAGTCATTGTTTGCAGTACAGTGCGGACCTACGATGCCATTGCGTTCGGACGCTGTGGTTTCTACAGGACCCTATATCTCATTTTTGTATGTATTTAAATATATATGTTGTAAAAAAGCTGAATAAAATATGTTTAAACCAAACAAGTTTATAAAAGCAGTCATATTGAGCGTTATATAAATTGGCAAAAAGAAGTGTTTATATACATAAGAGCGTGCTATAAAAATCCCAAGTATTTGCTTTAGATAAAGTGTGTATATATATACTTACATGAAAGCGAATAGCATACATGTTTCTTTTTTGTAAAACTGTGGACTTTGGAGATACGGGAGTGATAATGGTAACAAACGTATCTTAAAAATGCTTTCAAAACGTCTTTATCGAGGGCACAATGACAGAAGAAACCTACAGAACAATATAGAAAGTGTAGATTAATTTATTTAACATGTTTAAAGTCCTTTACCGCCATCAACAGGCACATTTTATAACAAATATCATGAATATGTGTACACCGTTTCTATACCTTATGACGACGGGGTATATACATAACTTGCATATTTTGAGAATCCGAACTATTTATACACAATATAAACGGCTTTAACCAGCCAAACCACACACTAAAACTGGAGCGTCGAATTAAGAATTACCAACACATAATTTATTTTACGCTTTTCCAATCACTGTATTGTAAGAACCCGTTAATAAACCTATACATTTAGTCGGCACCTAGGCGCTATTATATGGATGAACACCTGGATATAGTTTTAATAAACGGGTTTGTAGTGTAATGTTGCCGTTATTTGGAGGGTTAGTTTCTTTAAGAACAAGTAGAATGCTCTTCTAAAACAAGAAACAGGTAGAGAGCCCTATATAAGTGCGCCCTTAAATGTATTTGATGTTGGTCTTCTTTATAAGAATCGCGGCGTCCCGTAAGTTTTTCTACGTTGACTTTAATATTAGTTATGTATTGATAATTATTTGAATAGGTTAAAATGTGGATTATATAGAGATTATTTAACTGCTGGGATCGATTAAAGGGAAATTCTTGACGAGATGATAGTCGTGCTTTTCTTGTAACGACCGAGCTAATGCGAGTGAGTGAAAAAACACAACTACCATCGAGTGAAGGATTTCCCTATAATCGATCCAGCAGCTAAATAATCTATTTATTACATTTTAAATAAATTTACGTATAATTTTAACTTAACTTATTCGCTTTATTGAACGTTATCGACAGATGACGTCGACGTCAGCAACACTTTGTTGACGTCATAACTCAACGTCACAGTTAGTTATTTTTGTGTTCGGAGTTAGTTATTAATATTTAGCGATTATGAATATTATTTCACTGAGTAATTCCTATCAGAAATGTAATAAACTACAAGAACCATACCTTTGACCTATGGTAGAATAACGAAGAAAACTTCGAGACACCAAATTTGAATAGCTTTTAATTGTGTATATGCCTGCCGGTTTAAAGACAAAATGAGCATTGATTAATAGATCGAGGTGCTTTTTAATGATAAATACTTCAATATTACCTTCTGTAAATTTTGCAACATTAGCATGACAGGTTATTGGCCATTGTTATTGATGAACATCGATTGAAACCCACCAGCTATTGCTATGGTACAATACAAACGCTGAATGCACCTACGCATTTCATACACAATCGATAGTCTAAGTTCACTGAGAAACAACACTCAGCGTCACTTTGCAATATTTAGCCGTATACTGTTTCGGGTCTCACACCTCTTTTATCTTTCATGAAAGCTCACGAATCTAGAGACATCAGGAAAACGGATAATAATTATAAACATGTCTCCATGTTATGCAATTTTTAATTTAAAAAGGAGGATTTTCTTTGCCTTGGCATACACCTGCAGTCTAAAAGACAGATGATGCAGACAATGCGATGTTTATATGAGGTTTCTTTCAAATTCCAGAAGTGTTTGATCGACGCACCACCTGTTCAGTTAGACAGTGTATGCATATTTTATTTTTCATAGGGGTCAAATAAATATGAACGAGAAAAGAAACCAGCCTGGTTAACTTATGCAATTAATTGTTTTGAATGACTGGTCTTGGCTATACTGAAGACATCAAACCATCAACCAGGTTGGAAAAGGCTGTATACATTAACCCTATGTGAAAAATAATTGTGTTGTGAGACCATAACCATTTAACGTTTTATCAATAACCATAACCATTTTTGTAATACACATAACGTTTTAAGTGCATTATCAATATGTATGTTTATTTATCATGTTTTTTTTATATATAAAATATGTCTAAAACATTTTGTTCGAGTATGTTTATGGTTTATCTTCTAAATACCGTTTTAACTATCTGAACCTAACTCTTGGGATTGTACGCGTTCGTATTTGTAAGGAATGAGTATTTTAGATTGTATCGATTTCCTTCGTATTTAAACACGAATAGTTGTTTGATTAGAAAGGTTTGACGCAATATGCATTGACAATAAATTAAATGCGAATTGTTTGTTTGATAAAAACAATATTGTTTTGTCGTATAAAATTGCTTCGCTTAATTGTCGTTAATTGTCATCACATCATTTCACTTTATCGCAACGTCACTTATCCTCTCTTTTTAAATCGCAACACGGATTTCTACTTGTCTAGTGCATGTTTTATTGCGATGATACAATTGCAGAATTAATCGTTTTACCCCTTAGCATTTTAAGAATTCTTACTTTGTGTAGAGCCATTTCAGAATCGTCCGTATTCTCACACTGCGTATAACATGTACATACATATTTACTTGTTCATTGTTAACAGCCAAAAAATAGTTTGTTTTGACTAGATGTAACTTATATCGTTATCAATCACACTAGCGTGTGTTAAGTGCTGTGTGGCGGCCGTAAAATGTTGCCTCGACTACAAATAAGTAGTGTTATTACTTACTGGTCCTTTGAGGTCTTTGTGACTTTAAAGTAGAATATCGCTTAAGCCGGTGCTAGGCGGCGTGAGAGGTGTTGCACTCAACATTACCTCTCATGAACAGGCTCAATAAAACCGAGTCAGCTACTTTTCCTTTGTTTGTGTTTGTTGCTTCCAAGGGATCCCCTTTTCAGTTTTATTATCATTCACACTAGCGTTTGTTTAGTGCTGTATGGCGGCCGTAAAATGTCACCCCGACTACAAATCAGTAGTGTTATTACTTATTGGTCCTTTGATATCATCAAACCCAATGTTTGTGGGTTTAAAGTAGAATATCGCTTAAACTGGTGCTAAGAGGCGTGAGAGGTGTTGCAATCTACATTACCTCTCATGAATTGCAACACCTCTCATGAACAGACCCAATAAAACCGCGTTTACTACTTTTCACTTGCTTGCGTTTGTTTCTTTCAAGGGATCCACTTTTCAGTATGTATTATCATTCACATTATCTTTTGTTTAATGTTGTGTGGCGGCCGTAAGAAACAAGTATAAAAGTCGAACAGGCAATGCAGCTTTCACAAAACACAAAACACGCAAAACGACAAACATGAATGGCAATGTTAATAAAGGCATATGACGTCACAGACACGAAAAGGGTTGCATGCAGTAGTTATTAAATTACTTTTATATTTGGAAAGAAGATCAGGGTTACGATAATAAAATGGAAAGGTTTTACGAAGTTTATGGTAACGGAAGCCCTAATGGAGTGGCTTTTTAATTATACACAGAGTCCTCAACTCGAGTACAAGCTCAAGAAAAACGAATAAGTTGAGACACATAGACCAGATAATAAGTTGCTCGGGAAACATCCACATCTAAATGGGGATAGTTAACAATATCAAAATAAAATCATCTCTCTTTTCATAGACTTTGCTAATTATTTCACCATTTTCAATGGCGAGATGTAAATCGAGAAAAGAAGCGTTAGAATCAGAAACATTACACCCCTGACTGCTTTAGGATATATATTATGAACCATAGTAGAACAGAAAGGGTTGTCAATGTTCAATATATCTATAAACGGTAGTTCCATACATGATGAAAATATTATTTAATAAATTATTTAATAAAACAATAAGTGATTCCCAAACTTCATGGCAAGTCTATACACTTTACTATTGTTACAGGCCAAAAATGTAGTATTTTCCCTATCAAATCTTTTTTGAATGAGAGCAATACGCTTGTCTTTGATAAGGTTGTGTTGTAAAAGAGTATGAGAGTGGATCTTTGGAAACGGCCAAACACGATAAATATGTATATAATGTAAAAACACAATCATAAGTACTTATAGATGAAGCTTGACGTTTATTGCACATTTTATCAAGAACGTCGCCTGAATTTTTAATAGACCAAAATAAATTTATCCCAGAGTTTTCATAAGCTTTAGCACAGTATTGTTTAACATGATCCTTAACGGCAGTAAAACAAGATGTTACACGTTTGGAGATATTTGCAGTGGTGCAAGAACTAGAATTGGAAATAAAACGTGATTTACATTGTTGTTGGTGTAATTTGGGAATCCAGTACATCGTTGAAATTCTGTTTTGCTTTTCGTCTATTCCAGCCATTGACAATCTTGCACTGCCGAGTGATATTGTTTGTTGCTTCCAAGGGATCCACTTTTCAGTATTTATTATACTCATTTTGTCGATATTCTGGGTACTGTAACCTTTGCTTGTGTGTTTTTGTTTTCCATATCAAAGTTTTACTCAACTGTTGTTGATGTCAGACGTTTTTATTATGCTGTTGACGTCCGCTCAACTATGACCTTCATGTTCAATAACGATATTAAAAAGTCTCCTGAAATACCTTAGGGTAATTGAGATTGGTCTTTGGTTCCATCGACTCTCATGTACCGTGAACGATACAAGTTGAAATAGTGACTTATTTAATAGTTAGAATAGTCCATGCTGTATGCCATATGCTGATGCTTGTATAATATATTAAATGAAGATGAAACATTTTTTATAACAAATCAAACACACAAAAAGGATCATCATGTGAACATATTTAAAGCTTACAGCTGGTAAAAGTATAAGGGACATTAACACAAACATGGAAACAACAATTTAAATCAAAATCAGAAATAAAGCATATAGTTGGTTACCCAAGGGAACAAAATACAAACTGGTGGCATTTTTAGTAGAAATTGTCATTCGTGTTTAGTGAAGTCTTTATATGGTGCCAGTCACGAGATGCCAGCTTGGCTTTTGTTCCTTGGGGTAAAAACTATGTCAAAGGTTAAATGAATGCAAAAAATAATATTTCAAACTTTATTAAGGTATATTATCAATTCCCAGTCAGTTATTTATGTATATAACTGTTCTAAAATATTTCAATACTCTAAACGAACTAAAACGGTTTACATAATGTAAAATTCGCGGTATTTAAAATAGATGTCACATGTGAAATACGTATAAAACTCGTTATTCTGTAGAGTTATACGCATAAGAGAGTAAGATAGCATTCACTATAATTAAAATTGGCTTGTTTAGCAGTACGCTTATACTGTTAATAACTATTATTTTAAACTACAACAAAATAGTGTCTGACCTGTTTAAACAACACGCCTAACGAATGCCATTACTTCCTGATGTTGCTATCATCCGGATGGGAAAGTCATTAGTGTTAATTTTGATGTTATAGAAAACTTGTTTGGCAATGTTTTCTAAAGGTCCGAAGTATATGTTGCCTTCTTTGATTTTGAGGAGTGTCGTGTAATTTGAATGGGAGATTCCAGATTACTATAACAAATTTGTAGAACTCATTGCTGGTAAAGCAGCTTATAATGTATTAATTGTCTGACGCCTTCATTACGTCAATGCTTCATTTCTGAATCTCGGGAGCACTTATTTGCATACTTCAGTTGTACCTACCGAGGATAATGTTGTTTCGACGCATATAAATCAGTGAACTGTTTCAGGGCTGGGGTAGACAAAACTTCCAACTGAATTACACAACATTGTCAGTAAAACCAATTATATTTCTCATTCTAGACTTTTTACATTTGATCTGCCGTTCAAGATCACATCAAACGATATTGTATTAAAGCTAAAACTTTGGAATTAATTTATTTTGGTTTATTTAAAACTCATTAGACGTTCTTAATAACATTTGCAATAAACGTCAAGTTTCATCAATATGTACTTATGAATTTTCTACACTATATACAACTTTACCGTACATCCATATACAAAGACAAGCTTATTGGTCTTATTAAAACCATACTGAAAAAGGGATACCTTGGAAGCAACAAACACAAACTTGAGAGAAAAGTATCAGACCCTCATATATTGAGTTTTTTCGTGAGATGTAAAAGGCGGAGCTACATCTCAAAAGCCCCTAGCACCGACGTTAGCGGTATTCTACTTTAACGTCACCAATATTGGCTTGATGATTCCAAAAAGCCAATAAGCAATAACTACTGATTTGTAGTCTGAGCGTCTTTTTACAGCCGCCACACAGCACTAAACAAACGCTCGTGTGAATATCAATACATACTGAAAAGAGGATCCCTTGGAAGCAACACAGATATGAGAGAAGAGTTGCTAGTCATGAGAGATAATTTAAAGTGCAACACATCTCAAAATACTTTTGCTTTAGAAAAAAATGTATTTTAGGCATGTATTAATAATAAAGCGTTTTTTTAGACAACTACACTATGTGGATTTGTCAAGAAGTTTGTATTATGTTCCTATTAGATATAATTGCTGTTTATATTGTTGGTATATCTATAGCTACTAACTGTGCACTTCTTGACACAGATACGTTTTTGTATTGTTATGAAAGAGATTTCATGCTGAGTCTTTCACCAAAGACTCGGGCAGATGCTATCGAAGCCTTTAATAACACCTCTTGGTATCTGGATGATATAATAAATATTGACAACCTTTCTTTACAACTATGATCCACACTAATAACCCTTAAGGTTGCGGTATCCTAAATATAACTTGGCCACGCTCCTTTCCAGGAGTGACCTCAGCCAGAAGTGAAAGGTCACACAAATTAAAACATGCCAGATAAATGTTTCAAAATACATTTTCAGAGTTGTTAATTAATTAATAAATAACATTTATTAAAATGAGAGCATTTATTTTTACCAAATGTATTTTTAAACATGCAATTGTGAGATTAACCCCCACTCAAAAACAGGTAAATATTTACTGCGGTTTTGCATGTAAACAAATATGGCGGCCCCCATGGAAAGTTCTGTAGGGGAAACATGCTGAATTTTAACTTTCAGGACATTGGACTTGGACTTACCTTGAAAATAAGACACATCTTTTTGAATTTGTATGTTTATTTTTTATTTTTTATCTTCGGAAAAGCTTGCATTGTGACCTATGGGAAAGCAATTAGTGTACCGCAACCTAAAGAAATTCAACGTAACAAAGCTTATATTTCTGATACTGTTGCTTCTTTAAAAATGAAAATGGAAAATAATAAGCGAAATGTAAGACAAGAAGAATGATTTTAATTTCGTTATCGTTAATTATCCCAACTTAGCAACGTGGTATATGTTTCTCAACCTATTCGTTTTTCAAGAGGTTATAGTTTAATATTCGTTTTCATTTGTATAACTAAAATGCATCTCCATCAGGGCTACCGTTACCATAAACTTCGAACACTTTTGCATTTTTTTTATAATCGTAACCCAGATCTGATTTTAAAATATAAAAGTAATATAAGAACTCTTCTGCGACAAGAATTATCAAAACATGGTTTATTTGATGAACGTGATTCCCCTTGCATACTCCTTTTTTGTAAGATCCTTGGGCATGATCACTCACAAAATCTTTATTAAACGTTTATCCTGTTTATCAAAAGAGGTTATGACCCTATCATTTTGCAAGACACTGCTTGTTTACTTGTTGACCTATTTCTAGTTCGCCACTTTGCTTTCTCTTTATTTGTGTGATGACAGGATAAACTGTGGAAGTCTACCTAGATCCCGAAAGGACGATTATTTTTGATTTTGCCTCCAATCTCGTTTTGTCTTGCCATTAATGGTTTATTCTCTTGCTGCTCTGCTTCTGCCAAGTAAATGAGTACTTGCCTTGTGACTTTCTATTTGGCACAGTATCTGTCTATGCTGTTTAGATGACAACGAAGGTTTCAAGTCTAGGGTCTGAGGTCTGGGTCTAGAAGTCAATGTGAAAATGACAAATATGCGAAAATGAACATTAGGCCTAAAAAATAAGTGTTTGTTTCCTGTTTCGTGGTTAAGGTAGGTAGGGATTTATTATCATTATTATTTTTTTAAAAATATTAACCATTAAATCTTAATATCGTCTGTTAATATGGACTATGAGGATATTTCGGCTAGCATTTTGCTTGAATAATCTTGTTTTACCATTGTATTATAGATGAAAGGATGGAGAAAAGAAATAAAAAAAATTTAATATTACTTTCTTTATTAACTTGTATTATTTCTGTCATGTAATGATATATGACATGTATCTTTTTAGTTGAAGATTTTTGGGGTTGAAGCTCCCTCCAGACAGTGACCTATCAAGTCCACACGATGTACTATATTAAAATTATTTAAACTTGTTTCTTTGTGTTCTATTGTTAAAAGTGTTCTTATTCCATATTGCATGTCTTTAAAAAAAACTTACAAAATGCGAAAAAGTATTATACTAGGGACTATTCCCGTACACATACTCAGGATCCGAGGAAGTCAAGTTAATGAACATGTTGGCGGACCCTGACATTTGGCTCTTTAAACTAAATTTTGCATCTATGGGTGGATGTTGAATTTCCAAAGTAGCTTCCTGTGATGACGTATGTTTTAATGGAATAACCCTACAGTAGCTGCTACTGTTCTATACTGATATCTGTCAATACATTTGATATCAATCTCATATTAATTTAAGTCATTTTTAAGCTCATCCGCCATCTTATTAATTAGAAAAATTAGTGTGTTTTTTTTAAATAGAGATCTTCAACATGCATGGAACTGCACTCATGACCAACGTCTTTACCCAAAAGAATAGCAAATAGCAAACTTTCACAGAACCTTGCCAGAATTAGGTACTGCGAGAGTGTGGGATGTGATCCCACTGGAATTCAAATCCGGAAGCTCTGGTACAAGTGGTAAGGACGATAACCACTTGGCCATAGCACCTTATAGATGCACAGTATGTCTTTCAAAGTTTTATGGGATTTGTAAAGTACCGATCAAGCTAAATACAGAGTAAATAATGAATGAAAATTGAGTTGATATAGCCACAGAGACATAAGCAGCATCAACATGATAAAAATTCGTATCATATTCACTGCAAGAATATATAAAATATATGTTCTAAAATCTGGGGGGAAATGAAGCTTAAAAAAGAAACATGTTACTAGAATAAATATTCGAATATACTGCATATCCGAAATTCTGGTTAGCACGTGCCTTCAGCAAATGTTCAACCGTTGTATTGATCGATTTGTGGTTTTATTTCATATGTCTCCTTTTTATAAATTAGTAAAATTTTAAAAATCACTTGGTATTTTATCGTATTTCGAATATTATCGGCTATTTTCTATGACTCGCTTTGAAAAACGCCGCCATATTGGATACTTTGTAAAGCACTAATTCATTGCCCATTCGCGTAACGGAAAGCCACGGTCGGTAACGTTTTTTTTTCAAGGGCTCTAAAAATTTAGGGTCGGGGCTAAAATTTATGGTCGGTCGGGAAACCGGGAACAAACAAATATTTATTAGGCCTTACAGTCAAATTTTTCGAAATGTTGAAATGAAAATGCTTATCGTTTTATGTAAAATGAAGGTGGGTGTTTATATTTGACCACAGCGATTGCCTTGGAAGTTAATGTGAAATCGAAGTGCCGATATTTAGCTACGCATCCCCCTCTCGACACCACACACACTCTTCATTTACTTTTCTCCAGTTTTTATTCAAGAATTAATTAAGATTGTTTTCGGTGTTTATGCAGTTTTAAAAGCCGGTAGTGAATGATAAAGTTACCATTAAGTGTGATAAACTCCGGAAAATGCGAATCAGTTCTTATATTTACCTTATTTCCATTCGCTATAGTACCAATAGTACCAAGTGCAAGAGAGACAACTACGGTCAGTCAGTCATTTTCTATTCAGACATATTGGATGCGTGACCAGTGTATCGAAGTGGATTGCACAAAGCCACGCTCCCTTAAACATCGAAATTTATTCATCAGTTGACGTGATTCTTTTCAAGATATTGTCTGGCTACATTCATTTGTAATTAATATAACTTAAATATTTAAATGTGCATTTGTCACAGAAATGGATTTTTTTCTAAATACGTCCTGGTCAGTTAATGCTACATTAGTTGGCTTCATTTGTATAATGTTTTTCATCTTGTTTCTGTCTCATGTTTTATGTAATGTGAACTAAGTGAAACAAAGTGTGATGTATTATTTATAGTGAAGCAACTGATCAAAACTCTAATCAAACGTGCCTCATAAGCAACTCTACACGAATGCAGCACAATGGTAAAGACTAACTAAGAGCACAAACCTCTTTAGTGGACTCATTGTTAAAATATTTACTAGTCATATATATGGTATATACATATGTTTATTAATAAAATATAACATAGCATTTATCCAATGTACAAGAAAGGTAAATGTATTTTTGCGGTTGTAATCTACAAATTCTGATGGTGAGATGTCGAATGCATGTATATCCAATACATGATCACACACGCATGCACGTTCTCGCGTACGTCCTGTACACGTTCTCGTGTACGTACACATACACACAGCATGTACACACACACGCGCGTGCACGCACGCACGCACACACACACATGCAGTCTATTTGGAATATTGTGTGTACTTAGTATTTTTGTTTAAATTCACATTGTTAACCTAACCAACGTTACCGTAGTTCTTGGCCGTCTTTACTATTTGGAATAACGTGACAACATTAAGAACTTTTTAATACACATTAAAACAACGTAACTGAGGTTTCTGTGGCTGTAACCCAGGCTTTTGATGACGGCATAGAATAAGGTGATATAGTATGTATATCTAGCACACACTTTATTTAGAAATTGTTTGTACTATTGCCAAAACGTTCGCTGTTGGCGAGCTAACCGGCGTTAAACATGGTTTTTAATTAGCTTTAGAATTCAAAACATTTGTTATATTCTTATTCACGGGTACTAAACATTGACTCTATCTCTTTTTGGAGATATATGGAAACGGGAGTCAATCACACGTCCGAGGTAGAGACAAGGACGAAAAATCACAATAGAGTGTGATGTCAACTCGTTATTTTTCATTATATCATAAATCCAACGATATATTTGAAACATCAGGGAATGCTATTCCAATTATGTGTTCAAACCATGTTCATGTTGCAAAACTATTGCCAATTATTGTTTAAAGTTACGCCTATGTATTTTATAAGAGTGGGCGGTCTACAGATCGCACTTTTGGGTACATATTTGTATTTATTCATGAAAGTCAGATGTGTATATGCGCGGAGATGTAAATCCCATCATGTACTCATTGCGCAGTATTAGAATTTAATATCCGAAAACACTGTATAGCGGATTTATCGTCAATTTTGGGCAAGAGCTAGAGTCAATGATCCGAAACTAGGGTTAATGACACGGAGATAGCGTCAATGCTGGTGCAGTCGATAGTCCCAAAACCATATTAATTGCCACGGTACCATGTCTTATCCAACTAACCCCCGAGACACTGGCACTTGAGCCACAAATATTATAAACACAAGTAACACAAAAAAGATGCTCCTACTGTCTATATAAACACAATTAATGAAGACAGTTGACACCAGCCTCGTTTCGAGGTCTGTATCTTTGTCAAATTAAAGATTCGTTTCAAATCCTTTACACCTTTCGTTTAGGGCTGATTCCCATTTATCACAATATATTCACAGTTCGTACAAAAAAAGCACTAGGTGGGATAACTTTAAGTAAAATCACCGACTGCTACCATTACAACATTTCCGACAAAGTCAAAATCCTTAAAAAGTACCCACCAGAATATGTCAATAATATTCTCATTGTTTGGTGTGTTTTTGTGTGTTTTTTTCTATGATATTTGCAGCTCAACTGCCAGTGTCTCGGAGGTTAGTCGGATAAGATCGTACATGGTACCGTGGCAATTAATATGGTTTGGGGACTATCGGCTTCACCTAGTATTGACGCTATCTCCGTGTTATTGACTCTAGCTCCAGATCACCGACTCTAGCTCTTACTCAGAATTGACGATATCACTGCTATACACTAGTTTCTTATATTAAATTCTTATAATGTGTAATGAGTACATGATGGGCTTTTCAGAACTTTCATGAATATATATAAATATGCACCGAAAAGTGCGATATGTCGAAGAAAATATACAGACCGCCCACTCTTAGAAAAGGCCTAGGCGTAAAATTAAACAATAATTGGCAATATTTTGGCAGCATGAACATGGTTTGAACACATATAATTGGAATAGCATTCCCCGATTTTTCAAATAAATCGTTGGATTTACGATATAATGAAAAATAACGAGTTGAACTCACCGTCCGTCGTGTTAGTTTCGTCCTTGTCTCTACCTCGGAATTGTCATTGACACTCGTTTCCATATATCTCTAAAAAGAGCTAGAGTCAATGTTTAGTACCCGTGTTAATGTTAAGCGCTGCACTGGAGTGAAGCGTATTTCCGGAACAATCCGAAGTAGATTTTCCTTCACTTTGCTTTATAGTGACAATTGGACTGTTTGATTTTGATCGTGTCGTTTCTTCTGCACCAACTTGAAGTAGGGTGATGCAATTAGGCGATACGTGTATACATTTAGAATCAACATCAGTGCGTGTCCGTATATTTATCGATGGATTGTGATCAATATTGCCGTTTCTTGAATTTCTGTTCTTACAAAATATACGTATTACTTCTTGCCGAAATTTGGTACCGCTTAAACAGTACAATAAAAAGTTAATGGAATTATTTGTATACATTAACATATTTGCTATTGCCCAACATAGGTCCAGTTGAGCCATTTGTAGCTTATTCGCATTTTTCAGCCAGTGAGCTTCGCCAATGTTGTATATGCTTATTGGTGATGTACTGAGCAAGAATACAATGTTAAGGGTAAACAATATGGCGGTCATGGACGAATGTTTATCATGTCCATTGCCTGTTGTAACAGAAGGGGGTAATCTGGATTTAACTTTTTTTTGACTTTGTACCACTTTAAACAGAATTAGAGAGTTTCCAGTAACAATGACCGTAAATGGTATCACACAAAAGGCACATAAATCTATCCATGGCCAAGTGTGTTTTATAAAATCTGAGTAGTTTTGGTCTATCTCTGAACACTTTTTCACTGCTTTTTCATTTTCCAAAGTGTCACGTGTCTCTTTAAATACCATACCATATATGAAGTGAGAATTTAGGCCTAACACAAATATTCCAATTGATATCATCAATGCTGCAGCTGACTTCTTGGTGCATGTTGTCTTGGCGCGGTGAGGAAGCCACGCGGCTATCACCCTTTCGATTGTGACCGCTATTAGGATCCACGCGGAAAAGTCCAAGGAACTGTAAACCAACCAAGTATGGATTTTGCAAACGACAGGACTGACATGACGGACATCTTTCTCATATAAATATATTAGCCACTGTCGCAGGAGTCCTGAATATAAAACCACAAGATCGGATAATGTCAAAACTGTCAAATACAGCGCCGTCGTCGATTTGAGTATAGACTTCCGCGTTAACACAAATACTGACAAAATGTTACCCACTGTTCCAAGCAAGATCAATATGGGTGGAATTATTTTCCAAATATAAACTCCGGCTTTATACTCAGCGTACAGTGTAAAGTCTTCGTTTTCTGCAGATACATTATTATTCGATATGTTTGACATTATAATTGTTTACTTCGAATAAACGAAACATCCACACAATTGCATCCAAGATTGTGTCACACTTTTCGCAGTTTAGAATAATCCCATTTGGCTTATATAAATGATGTTATCACAAAATTAATAAATCCAATCAAATTACATGATTTTCTTATAATCTTATAATCTATGATGCATTTACCTGCATATACTTTCACTTGAGGTAACGTTATCTGAACAAAAGCCTGCAAAGTAAATTATTTCTATTTCGAATCTTTCATCATGTTGTATGTTAAGTAAAAAACGTGTTCAATATTCAATGCGTTATTAATCTGTCTCTTGATGGGAATTCCAAAACTGCGTAGATGCACGTGCACAGACACACCTAAAATAGATGCAAAATGGTATAAACTAGTTAATATATGAGGATAATTTCGTAATACAAGTAGGTATAAAGGCCGAGCATTAATAGAGCACCTATATAAAGCTGTACAAAAAGGGATTTAGTTCAACAACATTATAGTTCTGAAAATTAGTTTCTGCTTATCTGAATATATCAAACTTAAAGAAACTAACCCACCAAATAACGGCAAAATTACACTAAAAAGCGCTTATCAAAACTATCCAGGTGTTCAGATCATGTAATAATGTATAAGTGCCGTTTAAAAGAATAGCTTTTTCACGGGTTCTTAAAATACACGTGTTTGAATATGTGTAAAATGAATTATGAGTTGGTAACTCTTAATGAGACGCTCCAGTTTTAGGGAGTTTTTAAAGCCGTTTATATTGTGTCTATAGAGATTGTGTTCTCAAATTATGTAAGTTATGTACTGAAGGTCCTAAGGTGGATACTCATTACCGGAGGACTGAAGGTCCTAAGGTGGATACTCATTACCGGAGGACTGAAGGTCCTAAGGTGGATACTCTTTACCGGAGGACTGATGGTCCTAAGGTGGATACGCATTACCGGATGACTGAAGGTCCCAAGGTGGATAGTCATTATCGGAGGACTGAAGGTCCTAAAGTGTATACTCATTACCCTCCGACATAGATAGCTTGCTTTAATAAACATGTGTTGAACGTAAAGATAAACCAACTGGGACTAATTAGTTCATTATTTCATTCATTCAAGTATTCGTGAATAAATAATAAATAAATAAATAAAGAGAAATAAATAAATCAATAAATAAATAAATAAATAAATAAATAAATAAATAAATAAATAAATAAATTAATCAATATATAAATAAATAAATAAATAAATAAATAAATAAATTAATCAATATATAAATAAATGAATAAATAAATAAATATCAATAAATAAATAATTCAGTTTTCATTAATTTATTCTCTGATATAGCTGTATATGTGCAAAGTGTTTATCAATTCATTCATTCCTATGAAACTATGAAATCTATGAAACTAGAGCTACAGGATATGCACTAGAACTAATTTCAGTAGCTGAAAATCATGCGTTGTCAGATTAAATGCTCTAAAATCGTGTGTGGCACTCTTCGAGTATCAACCAAAAATGAATATAACTGTTGTAAAATCCATGCTTCATTTGTTCTGGAATATATGAGAGGCAATATTGATTAATATACCTCACACACAAAACGCACATGCTAAATCCCCATATACAACAATGTGTAATTTCTTCCATTATGTGAACATTTCCCGTTTGACTTGTATATCTATTTTTTTAATTTGTTTTTTAGGTATAACATGTTTAAGTATATACTACACCGGATCCCGTCTTCCTTTCAGTGTAATTATTATAAACAAATGCAAAGTTTGCTCTAAATATTTGGAGTTACTGAAATCACATGACAAGATAGAAATAATAAAACTTTCGTTATATGTTAAAGAATCAATTGTATTAAACACGCTTTATTAACTATTGAAAGGTAGTTACTTAGTTCAACCTCCTACTCTTATTTACTATACTACTACATAATAATAATAACAATAATAATGAAATGATTAATTATACCATTTGTATATATTTCACCATTTACTTGTATATATACGTTGACATCATATATGCTAATATGTATGTATTGTAGACGATGTACTTTGTACAAGTCTGAATAAAAAGTCTGTCTGTCTGTCTGTCTGTCTAAACAACTCACCGACTCTGGAGGATTTTTCAAATATATCATTAATTCAATGAGACAATTCTTTATTACATTAATTTGTGAAACTAATTCTAAATTTACTCTATTAAATTTACATTAATTTGTGAAAATAATCCTAATATATACAATGTAACCCGCGAGCAAAGCTGGGTTTATCACAATTTTTTTAATTGGAAGTTATTGGCAAAACAATAATGCAGGGCAATACAATCACATTAAGTGCTTTAATATGTCATCAATGTCAACTATGATTGAATCAATTGATCTAAAATATAGTGTAATGTTAGGGACTCACGCCTTGTTTGGAGCGAGGCATAATGCTTGGCAAAGTACACTGTGTCTTATTTACAACAGTGTGTATAACATTATGAATAGCTTGCCAGTAAACCACGTAGCTTAAAGCTACAGTCGTTATACTTAAACTGATTCGAACTATTGAAATGAAGAAGTCACGGGTGACGTATTTTTAAATCAACAAACATCCAAAACGTCGGTATATAAGCCAGAAATATTTCCCATACACCACGAAATCGTGCTGATATATTGTAGAATTTCTAACACTAAATAGTCATTACGCAGTCATTATAGCGCACACACAAGCACAAACTTACCATTCGCTAAATAAAATATCGAGACGGAATCTCTGTTAAATTGATAATAAATAATATTACACCACGCATGGTTATTTACATGTGCGACACGATAGACCATATACTGATACATCTTGAGAGGCGTATTTACGTGTGCGACATGACAGACCATCTACTGATACATCTTGACGGGCGTATTTACATGTGCGACATGATGGACCATATACTGATGCATCTTGAGGGGCGTATTTGCATGTGCGACATGATAGACCATCTACTGATACATATTGACGGGCTTATTTACATGTGCGAAATGATAGACCATCTACTGATACATCTTGAAGGGCGTATTTACATGTGCGACATGATAAACCATCTACTGATACATCTTGAGAGGCGTATTTACATGTGCGACATGATGGACCATATACTGCTGCATCTTGAGAGGCTTATTTACATGTGCGACATGATATACCATATACTGATGCATCTTGAGAGACGAATTTGCATGTGCGACATGATATACCATAATTATACCGATGCATCTTGAGGGGCATATTTGCATGTGCGACATGATATACCATATACTGATGCATCTTGAGGGGCGTATTTACATGTGCGACGTGATAGGCCATCTATTGATACATCTTGAGAGGCGTATTTACATGTGCGACATGGTAGACCATATACTGATGCATCTTGAGGGGCGTATTTACATGTGTGACATGATAGATCATATACTGAAACATCTTGAGAGGCGCATTTACATATGCGACATGATGGACCATATACTGATACTTCATGAGAGGCGTATTTACATGTGCGACATGATAGACCATATACTGATTCATCTTGAGACGCGTATTTACGTGTGCGACATGATAGACCATATACTGATGCATCTTGAGGGGCGCATTTACATGTGCGACATGACATACCATATACTGATGCATCTTGAGGGGCGTATTTACGTGTGCGACATTATAGACCATATACTGATGCATCTTGAGGGGCGTATTTACATGTGCGACATGATAGACCATATACTGATATTTCTTGAGAGGCGTATTTACATATGCGACATAATAGACCATATACTGATGCATCTTGAGAGGCGTATTTACATGTGCGACATGATAGACCATATACTGATGCATCTTGAGGGGCGTATTTACGTGTACGACATGACAGACCATATACTGATGCATCTTGAGGGGCGTATTTACGTGTGCGACATGATAGACCATATACTGATACTTCTTGAGAGGCGTATTTACATATGCGACATGATAGACCATATACTGATGCATCTTGAGGGGCGTATTTACATGTGCGACATGATAGACCATATACTGATGCATCTTGAGGGGCGTATTTACGTGTACGACATGACAGACCATATACTGATGCATCTTGAGGGGCGTATTTACGTGTGCGACATGATAGACCATATACTGATGCATCTTGAGGGGCGTATTTACATGTGCGACATTATAGACCATATACTGATGCATCTTGAGAGGCGTATTTACATGTGCGACATGATAGACCATATACTGATGCATCTTGAGGGGCGTATTTACGTGTACGACATGACAGACCATATACTGATGCATCTTGAGGGGCGTATTTACGTGTGCGACATGATAGACCATATACTGATACTTCTTGAGAGGCGTATTTACATATGCGACATGATAGACCATATACTGATGCATCTTGAGGGGCGTATTTACATGTGCGACATGATAGACCATATACTGATGCATCTTGAGGGGCGTATTTACGTGTGCGACATGATAGACCATATACTGATACTTCTTGAGAGGCGTATTTACATATGCGACATAATAGACCATATACTGGTACATCTTGAGGGGCATATTTACATGTGCGACATGATAGACCATATACTGATAGATCTTGAGAGGCGTCTTTACATGTGCGATATGATAGACCATATACTGATACTTCTTGAGAGGCGTAGTTACATATGCGACATGATAGACCATATACTGATAGATCTTGAGAGGCGTCTTTACATGTGCGATATGATAGACCATATACTGATTCATCTTGAGATGCATATTTACGTGTGCGACATGATAGACCATATACTGATGCATCTTGAGGGGCGTATTTACATGTGCGACATGACAGACCATATACTGATGCATCTTGAGGGGCGTATTTACGTGTGCGACATGATAGACCATATACTGGTACATCTTGAGATGCATATTTACGTGTGCGACATGATAGACCATATACTGATGCATCTTGAGGGGCGTATTTACATGTGCGACATGATAGACCATATACTGATGCATCTTGAGGGGCGTATTTACATGTGCGATATGATAGACCATATACTGATTCATCTTGAGATGCATATTTACGTGTGCGACATGATAGACCATATACTGATTCATCTTGAGATGCATATTTACATGTGCGACATGATAGACCATATACTGATTCATCTTGAGATGCATATTTACGTGTGCGACATGATAGACCATATACTGATGCATCTTGAGGGGCGTATTTACATGTGCGACATGATAGACCATATACTGATGCATCTTGAGGGGCGTATTTACGTGTGCGACATGATAAGACCATATACTGACGAATCTTGAGGGGCGTATTTACGTGTGCGACATGGTAGACCATATACTGATGCATCTTGAGGGGCGTATTTACGTGTGCGACATGATAGACCATATACTGATGCATCTTGAGGGGCGTATTTACGTGTGCGACATGATAAGACCATATACTGACGAATCTTGAGGGGCGTATTTACGTGTGCGACATGGTAGACCATATACTGATGCATCTTGAGGGGCGTATTTACGTGTGCGACATGATAAGACCATATACTGACGAATCTTGAGGGGCGTATTTACGTGTGCGACATGGTAGACCATATACTGATGCATCTTGAGGGGCGTATATGTATGTGCGACATGATGGACCATACTGATACATCATTTCAACTATGTTATTTTACATCTTATTTATATTAATAAAGAAATAATAAATACGTACCTGTAATTTATCGGTGAATAAAATCAGGCCTGACAAAATATTTAAAAACAAAATCCTGAAATTTTTAAGATTTAAGATTTAAAGCGCGCGAAGAAAATTTGGAGCGCGCATCTTGATTTTCGCAGCTATTTTTTTTAAAGAGCAAATTTAAAATTATTTATGCAATTAATACAAGTTAATGCATTCTTTGATAGTTATAGAAAATAATAGATTATCATACTTCAACATGGACAAAAATAAAAAGTATCAACTTTATTGTCCTGGAAAATCTGAGACCTTGGCATTTATGTTAGTGCAAGATGAATGAAATGCGCTAAACACTCTGTTGAGTTGCATTACGAGTGAAAGCAGACCTGCAAACACTAGGACCACTAGTGTTATAAACATGTTTATTTAACGAGTTTTATTTCATTTCATCGGAAACGTGCAGACTAAATATTCTGGCATATCGTTAAAAACTGTTTGATGGATACCTACATGTACCAGATTTATTGGCTGCTATATTTCACAGAGATATGTGTTTATATATCAGTCAACTGTAATGAGTGGCTTGCTCTAAGATTTGGTAAATTGCTAATCCATAAGCACCACTTTGGGGGGTAAAATTAAGCGGAACTTAGAGTTTGTTGTTTAGTAGCCATCTAGTTTTGATTATATCTGAATTTGCTCGAGTCGCATAGAACAAAATGTTTACAATGTGATCGTTTCTTTTTTGTCTGGAAATTATTCGGTGAATGAGATCTATTATCTTGTTTACAACCTGAGTATACTAGGTACCTTTTTAAACTTGAGTAACGTAGTATATATGTAAATATAACTTCTACTATAAGTTAAAATACAACGCTTTCTTAAATTAAAGTTGTGAACATGTAAATTTATTATACCTCACATAAAACGCCCATGCTAAATCCCCATACTATCTGACGCGAGGGTGATATTAGATGGTGATAGTAAATCACAGAGAGGTAGTAAAACACAGGGTGATAGTAAATCACAGAGAGGTAGTAAATCACAGGGTGATAGTAAATCACAGAGAGGTAGTAAATCACAGAGAGGAGGTAGTAAATCACTGAGAGGTAGTAAATCACAGAGAGGTAGTAAATCACAGAGAGGAGGTAGTAAATCACTGAGAGGTAGTAAATCACAGAGAGGTAGTGAATCACAGGGTGATAGTAAATCACAGAGAGGTAGTAAATCACAGAGAGGAGGTAGTAAATCACTGAGAGGTAGTAAATCACAGAGAGGTAGTAAAACACAGGGTGATAGTAAAAAAAGTATCGCATGCGCAGAATGATGCTCGTTGGGTACTGTTTCGGCGACGCATGGTGAAATTGTTATTTTTAACTCAACATAACTACAGATTTAAATAAACTACCTCTGATTTTCTTAAGTTATTTTCAATGGAATGATATGATTTTCTTTTTTTTTTAAATATTTTTGAGAAGAAAAAATCAACGTATATAATCTATACTGAACATGAACCATATTTTGGTCCGAGGGGATTTTGGTCATGATTATACTAACATAAATATCACATTCGGAAATTGATTATCATAGTAACCTCAGCTTCGGGCGGTGAAATTCTTACTATCACCCTCTCATCAATGTGATATTTATATAATAACGTCAATTAAAAATCCAGTTAAGCAGTGACAAAAAGGCCATTTGATTTAGTAATATAAATGATCACAACCGTTCTCCTAATCGCTCCACCTCGTTCATCGCTCCCCCACTTTTACTTCCTCATAACCTATAGGTCAAAACAGTAACCCAGTATCTTACCAGTATTAAACCAAGATATAAGTATAGATCATGAGATATAACCACAATAACACCCCCACTGCAAGGCATGTGTTAATACCAATTAGTATCCGTTTACGTTTGATCCTAGAATTGACTACAGCATACTTTTTTTTATATATAATTTATACATGTACATATACTTGCCATGTATACCTCTGACCATGCTGTATATGACTACAGTTGCAATACATGCTTTTAACATGTTTAATAAAAACAAAATGCGCAGCTAGTCTTTCTTAATTTAAATTATCTTAAATGTATATTAAACTAAACCTTAATTTATTATCGACACCAATTAACTTTTACGTATAATGGATCTTATATGGATCTTATATCTTATATTACCGGGATGCAGACGGAATCATATAACAATCGTGTGATGGTCAAGCGAAATGACAAAAAAAGCAAACATATACCTGTAAATGTATCCTGTCCCTAAAAGATACCAAATGCACTAATTTGTTGTTGTTGTTTTTTTTAAAAATTGATTTACAAAAAGCATTATATTCACAAAATAATTACCAAATATCCAGCCATAATACGAAGACTTTGTTTTAAGAAAACACGAACTGCAAATTGCACTAAATCTCATTTTTGTCCACCTTCAGAGGACCAACCAAAGTATGCACTAAATCTCATTTTTTTCCATCTTCAAAGAAACCAATGGACAAGAAACTTTCCACTGTATGATGGAAATGGTTAATTAATATAATAAAGTCTGTCATGACGTCACACAATTAGAATAATTGTAATCGGTCATGTCAATGTATAATTTCAGATTGTATTGATAGACTTCAATGTGACATAATTAATCAAATCTGTCTTCTCAGAAACGACATTACTTGGTTATAAAGCTACCAACGTTCTTATTATGGGAAAATAATTAAATTGCGGGGTAATGATCCAAAATGTTTTGTTTTTTAATTTTGATCACAAAATTAATGGTAATCCATTTATTCACCCCGTAATTGGTCTGTGAGGGTCGGGGTGGGCCACCCCTCAACAAACTGTACAGATTTAGATGTAATATGCATACTTTTTATATATATAAACAGTTTTCAAAATACTTAGGAGAAAAAATACATATCATGATTAGAAACTGTCTAAATAGGGATTTTTTTTTTTAATTTCTTAACAATATTCAACAGAAGATTTAAAACACAATTTTGATGCAATCTGTGGGTCTTAAAAAATGAATTTTATTTGAAACCAGATTGCTGTTTGTCCCTGTAAATCTTGAAAGCAGTAAACATTTACAAAATTGTCAAATTATTTATATCGCCTTCATTGATAATTGTAAAGAAATGTTTGTTTTTTCAAAACCCAGCATATATATCTTGTATAAGGAATTGTTTAACGTAGATAAATACAATGCTAACATAATCACCGTATGAGTGTTTCAGTTTTCTAGACGAAAACTATTTTGTATATAGTATATTAGTCTAATTAAAGCAGGATCCCAATGATCAGTACATGAACAATGCTAATTAATAAATTCAGGTATTATACCACTAATTATTTTCCCCATAGACACCAATGTTAAAATGTCACATATTAATGATTTGCTGCAAATTCAACTCAAGTATGGATAATGCAGCAGTGTTAGTTCATAAAGAAAACTAATTTTCCACTTGAAAAATCACCAGAAAAGGTGGGGTCACAACACATGTAAGAAAGTTCTTGTTTGTTTACTAAACAGGTCAAGGGTACAGCTGTTTTCATTGATTGGCTGTCTCCATTGCTCATAAAGTGTAAGCATAGAGTAGAAATTTCCAAAAAGGTTCATCAGTGATCCAGTAAAACTTATTAATACGCTTCTTAGACATATAACCACAAAATCAAATAGAAATGGGCAGTTTTTCCCTACTTATAATGCCCATTTCCATCAAAAAAGGAGGGATTACTTTTTATTATAGGAACAACATTCGACTTCACCTCGGAGGCTTACATGTAATTAGTGGTGGTAAACCTATAAGAGAAGAAAACAGTTTCAGATGTATCTTAAATGAGGTTTGTGTGTAGTCATTTTCATAACAAGCTTAAAAACACCTACTTCATGCAAATCCAATGATTATTTGCGGACATATGGTCTTGTGAATACCAAGGACAATAGTCTGAAATCGACAAAAGTCAGAGATATTTTTTTTAAATTTTACACTATCTGAATTGTATACCAAAACTCAAAATTACGGCTTTTATGAACAAAACTGGATAAAAATGCTCAAAACCTATGTAAAAAAACTATGGAAACTTATTTCTGAACTTTTTTACCAATTGTTATCGGAAAAGTGTCCCTGGGTACGAATCTGAACGGGTCCTAAATACTGCACGTATCTCTTATAGGTATTATACCACTAATTATTTTCCTCATAGAGTGTCATATATTAATGATTTGCTGCAAATTCAACTCAAGTATGGATAATGCAGCAGTGTAGTAATGTTCATATAGAAAACTAATTTTCCACTTGAAAAATCACCAGAAAAAGTGGGGTCACAAGACATGTAAGAAAGTACTTGTTTGTTTACTAAATAGGTCAAAGGTTCATCTGTTTTCATTGATTGACTGTTTTCATTGCTCACAAAGTGTAAGCATAGAGTCGAAATTTCGAAAAAAATCATCAGTGAGCCAGTAAAACTTGTTAATACGCTTCTTAGACGTACAATCACAAAATCGAATAGAAATGGGCAGTTCCCCCCTACTAATAATGCCCGTTTTCATCATAAAAGGAGGGATTACTTTTTATTATAGGAACTACACCTCGGAGGCTTACATGCAATTAATGGTGGTAAACCTTCAGACAATTCTCAAGTTTTTGGGTCTGTGTGATCAAGATCGATTCAGGACGTTTCGGCACCAAACCATTTCGACACCTCGACGAATCGGCACCTAGACGTTTCGGAATCAAACCATTTCGGCATCTATTTTAATTTTACCCTAGACGTTTCGGCACCTATTTATATTTGAGTATTATAGTAAAGAAATTAAATATTTTCTATAAAATCTACGGTGTCAAAGACGTGACATGTGAGAAAAATAATTTATCTCGTGGCCACGAGTTATTAAGTCGTGGCCACGACTTATATGGGATCTATCATTGAATCTAGGTGGTCCAACATGGCATAGAATTGGGGTGGTCCAACATGGCAATTATGTTGTCCAACATGGCATCTAGGTGGTCCAACATGACATCTAGGTGGTCTATCATGGATTTTTGGCGGTCCAACATTGGCATGGCTAGCCATTCCAAATGTGGTAAAATATTTATACGCTTGTGGCAGATAAATGAGTTCTTGTTTATAAATGCACATTTCGATTCCCGTGCCGTCAAATTCCGGGGCGCGGCGTTCCTCTGCGGCGGTTACCGCGAGCGGTTAGCGTGCAACTCGCCTAACCCTAGCTTCAACGGTACATTGGTGCTAGGGTTAAAGTTTTTCTCCAATAACTCGGCACAGCGTCGAAGGAGCTTCACCAAACTGTGCCCGTTTATGCACAGGAGCGGCGCACAGGTTGCCTGCAAGTTTCAGCTTGCTGGATGCATGGATTCATTTTAAAGGGACACATGGTAATCTTGATTTTTTTAAAACTCACGGCGTCCCGTTAGTTTTTCTACATAACTTGCATTTGTTAAATCATTAATAATAATTATAAGAATAGTATAAAGCTATTTGTTTATTTTATATTACTGACTTTTGATAATATTGCACCAATAATATATTTCAACATTTGGTAAAATAACGATGAAAATTGAAAAGTCAACATTTTATTTAATGATATGCAAGCAGGTTGAAAGCCAAACTGTCACTGAATTAATAAATCGAGAAGCTAATTTTGATGTTCGATAAAAACTTCAAGATTGCCGTGTGTCCCTTTAAGGTGAGAACAGCTCTGTACAATGCTGCATAGTATGTTTTTTTTTGAGAAACTCATGTCATTGGTTCAATCTCAATCACAGTGGGAGCAGTTTTTTTAAAAAAATAAAAAAGAGCTTGTGACAATGCTATGCGTGAGAATATAGAAATGTTTTAGATGTATACTCCAAGTATATACTAATAACAGCCTGACTTCTGACATTTCTAATATTTGGTTGATTATTTAATGAAATGATATTGTGTTTACAATGATTTGATAATGTATGCTACTACAGTATCGTTGCTGCATACCCATATACAATTAAAACACACATAACACACACACACACCAATCGTTGAGCGTTTCCTCCTGCAAATTGCCTGCAAATTACCGTTCCAAGGAGGTACCCCTAGTTCTACACTTTGTTCACACGTTGCTTTTGAATATATAAATATATATTGGTTTACTTTTTTGCTATGACCGTTTCAAGGTGGTACCCCTATTGTCAACTATTTTATGTTTGGAATGTTTCACAAGTTGCTTTCGAATATATAATTTATACATATTGCTTTATCCTTTTGCCATTGACCGTGTCAAGGCGGTACCCTAATGACAACCCTTTTATGTTTGAGATGTTTCACACTTTGATTTTGAATATATATCCTACACCTCCTGTTAGACACTTGCATCTACCATGGACATACATGTGTGGATATACGTACGTCTACGCAAAATCTGTATTTATTTACATTAATTTTTAATTACTACATGCACTTCATTTCTTCATCTTTCTTTAGTTTTTGCGCACAATATGACCTATTTATGTGTCGGCGTGCCGTAAAACACCATTCATTCATTCAGAAAACTAAACTACATGTAAAAAAACACTTCACACTTACTTTTTCATGGATGACATTCCTCCATACTAATATGTTAACTGTTTTTTGCTTAATTAACGTATATAATCACTAATTAGCAGTTGGTTAAACGATCTAATACACTAACAGGCACCTTATTAGTTCCTTAATTCTCTATAATACGCCGACTACAACTACACATCATAATCTGAGACACGCCAGTCTTGCTGTTACATCTATATTTTATATATTCACACTCTGTAGCCGATATATACTGAAAGGGAAAAGAAACGCATTATGTGTATTTCCGCTATATATTGTATGTTTAATATGCTACTGCTAATCGAATGGTACAGGGCGACATTAGGCCTGTCCTTTCGGAAAGAAGGTTTAAACAGCACCGAACACACCGATGGCTACCCCTTTAAAAAAATGAGATATAGGGTCCTATAGAAACCACAGCGTCCGAACGCAATGGCATCGTAGGTCCGCACTGTACTGCAAACAAGGACTTGAAAATACAATGAAAGAGACAAAAAACAACAGAAAGGGTGGTGAAGACAGGTTTACCGACTTGGAACGGTCAGTAGGCAATAAGGCCTACTGGTTAGCTTGAATCGATTTTCTATGCGCAAAGACAGTTACATTATCGACAAAATGCGAATTTGGCTCAAGCAGGTGGACAAACTTAGGCTTTAAATGTTGCACTCTCTTAACATTAAACACAATACTGAAATGGCTTGACTTTTTCAAGTGAAACTTCAAAATTTATGAATTTCGTGTAAAAAAAGTATACTTTGATTAAAATGTCTACTACATGACAGATTTGACCTTTCTGTAATTAGCTGTAGCCCCTTTTTATACAAAACACGTTCAGATATATCTGGAATATTACGTGGAATTAGGTGAGTATAATAGTGCAGTACAGGCAATTTATTTTATTATGCGTTTCTTTTTCCTTTCAGTATATAATCACTTTGTAGTCAATAAGCCCTTGAAAATTGAAGCTATTTATTTTGTACTTTTAACATACTTTTGTTAACAAACATTAATTAAAATTCATTACTGTGTTAACTTTTTTTAACATTATACGACATTATAGTGGTCATATATTTCAATGTGGAGTTTTCGCATCTTGTGTTTAAGATACATTAATTAAATGTGTCGCCGTACCGTATCAAATAAAGCAAGTTTATGGAAAGCCATAGAGGTTTTTATTCGGTAATTTCCGATATCGTGAATACAATTCCCGTTAACGGAAATAGAATTCCCGTTAACGGAAATGCAGTTTCCGATATCGGAAATTAACAATAAATAAAATATTTATTTCCGATATCGAAAATAGTATTTCCGATATCAAAAATGTATATTCCGTTAACTAGAATTGTGTATTTCCGATATCGAAATACGGTTTTATTTTCCGTTAACGGAATTATGTATTTCCGATATCGGAAATTGGTCACAGAAAATAAATGCTCCCTGAGGCGGAAGCTCTCCTAGCGAATAAATAGGCGGTAAATATCGAAGCCATGGCACAAACCATAGAAGAGGCTGTCAATATTGCACTTCGTGAGCTAGAAAACATGCATCTATGCAGAAATATGCGGACGACTTCGTGCAAGACGTGCGGAGACACTTCCGGAGAACACAAGGACAATATTATTTTAATTATCCTATCTCAGATTGTTTGAAATATCTGAAATGAAATGATTAGGTTTTACCGCCGTTGATCCGAATCGGATACATGGGTTTATTATTATAATCGGGTATTGGTGTATTGTGATTAGTTGATTCGTCATGACTTGCATGATGATACAATACTTTCGCCAATCCAATCGGGTATTGGTGTATTGTGATTAGTTGATTCGTCATGACTTGCATGATGATACGTACAATACTTTCGCCAATCCAGTCCGTATTTGCCGGGAAATCAACCCCAGTAAAGAGGATATCCGCAACAGCAAAAGAAGAGAGAGTAAGAGATCGGTTTAATGGTATATTATAACATGTTATACCAAGTGATGGACAAATTACAATACTGTTTTCCACCAAAGACCTCTACAACAAGTTATTTGTGTCTGTTGAAAAAGAACTGCATGCAAGACGAGGGCAACATACATGATGCATATTCGTGGCAAGTGGTGTACTTTAACTAGTGACAGTAATGCAGAATCATTTATCGTCACAGGATCCGCATACATTCAATGGAGAGAAACAAATCTCACAAGATTAGCAACAAGGCTTTTCCAACAGTATGCTGGTGAAATAAATGCTGATATCAGCAATGCCATTATGTCAAAGACATCATCACCAGTATCGCGAGTAGAGACACAGGATACACAACCAGAGTCAAATCAATCCTTAATATCTGGGATCAGCAGTCAAGTTGCAGAACTTCAACAAATTAGTAAAAACCTGCAGAAACAGCTCTGTTGTATAAACAGAAAGATTTACACTTTAATGAATAGATCTCTGGAAGTATACAAATCGCACTCAGTCCATGAATTATCAGAGACCACCCTTGGTGATTATTTTACGATAAACACCACCACGTGTGAGGTCCCTCAAGTGATTTCAGGTGGTGATCCATGTACCTACAGCGAGACTCTTACTAAGAACCAAGCAGGATCAACACATTCAGGAACTGAACAAAGTAAAGAACAGAGAAACCAAAATAAAGGTGACACATCTGGTTCGAAATTGATGAAAACTCAGAAGAAAACACAACAAACCCTGGCCACAACTCAAAATCAAAGCCGAACATTAATCATTGGTGACTCCATTTTATCCGGTGTAAATAGAAAAGGCTTGAATGATAATGTTGAATGTCAACCCATTCCTGGTGCAACTATTGACACTATTATTAACAAAATTCAAATTTTCGAAATGTCAAAATTTGATAAAATTGTAGTGTACGTTGGTGGCAACAATACGTCAAGACATACAGACTTGGAACATAAGAAAAATATGACCAACTTGTGGCATACATAAAATGTCAAAACTCAAACTGTGCAATATACCTATGTACGTCATGTCCGCGAGGTGATACTGACGTCAATGATGAATCACGTCATTTAAGATCCAGAAAGTGAAGATAGACAATAACAACAAAATGGAGACATATGGCTATCAAACAGACAACATCAACGAAAACATGAAGGCAGAAACGAAACTATGGATAATAACGAAAACCGGTACCACAGGTATCTCCGCCCAAGTCAACCTACTGAATATCAACTGGAGGAGCGATGTATTAAATGCGGCCTAACAAATCATACAACAGAAGAATGTCGACACTAAAACCAAGTTCAGTGTTTAAAGTGCAAGTTCTACGGCCACAAAGATTCATCGGGTTTGTGCTGGAAGAAATAGGACATAGACAAATACGCCACAACGGACAGTGGAACATTAGATAAAAAATTTACGTCAAACAGGTACACCGTGTTAGACTGTTTATGTGATAAATGTGATCAAACAAAGTGTTTTTGTATGTCGATAAACGATGAACACATTAATCAGTCAGAAAGTTTTTGCATTTTGAATACAGATAGTACTGATAACGATAGAACAAAAATTGAAGAAGATATAATTATCGATCAAAATGACCAACACGACACTTATGACTTATCAAAAACGTATGACACTTCTTATCAACATAACAGTAACGTATACCATGATATAACACTTGATGAACATTTGAATTACGATGTTACTTCATCCATCAGTACCCAAAACTAAATTTAAGGTTAACATGCAAAGGCTTTAAAATAGGCCACATTAATATTCAAGGTATACAAAATAAATCTGACCAAATTGATATATTAAATAATGCTAATTATGATATTCATATTTTTGGACTAAGTGAAACATTGCTTAAATGTTTTCATCCTGACAACTTATTTCAACTAGACAACTATCAGTTATTTAGAAAGACAGAGTAATTTCAAAAGAACGAAAGTAAGTGTTGTCTATGTAAGGAATGGCATTAAGGTTGAGAGAATAAGTGATATTGAGACGAATGAAATTGAATGTTTATGGTTATAAGTGTTTCCAAAAAAATCGAAGAGCTTTCTGGTAGGTATGCTTTACAGGCATCCAAATGAAACTATTGTATGGAATGAAAATTGTTAACATTTAATAGAAAAGGTATCACTAGAATCACGAAAAAAGGTGTAGTTGTTAGTAGATTTTAATTGGGACCTGTTAAATGAACAGACAAAAAAGTCACCGTTAGAATATATGGACCCATTTGGTCTATTTCAAAAACTAACTAAAGTAACCAGGAAAGCCACAAATTCAAAAACCCTGATAGATCATATATACTGCAATGTGCAAGCAAATATTAGCTCTATCGATGTCCGCCACGTAGGATTAAGTGACCACTTTCCTGTATTTCTTACTCGGAAAACAAATTGTGCACAGCCTAAATTGTCGAATCATACTATATATCATACCGTTCTTACAAACATTTTAATGAGGACAATTTCATACACGATCTTCAGTCTGCACCATGGCATATAATCAAAGTATTTGATGACACAATGGTCATCTATGTTTTTGAATATTATAGACAAACATTTGCCCAGGAAATCACATAGGGTAAAGTATAAACAACAGCCAAAGTGGATAACTCCTGATATTATTAATGCCATAAAGACAAGAGATAGATACACATCATTAAATGATGAAAATCAATACAAAATATGGCGAAATAAAGTTGTTACATTTCTTAAACAATCCTAAAGGCACAATATTCAGCTTTGATAATAGAAAACAATAATAAACATGGTAGTGTATGGAAATTATTCAAAGAAATAGGAGTCAATAAAAGAAATAGCAACTCAAATATCCCTTCACTTAAAATTGACGAAAATGAGATCAATGAATGCAGCAAAATTGCAAATGAATTTAATTGGTTCTTCGTTTCAGTAGCTTCAAACATAAAAGAACCTGTTGTAAGGTCTATATTTGAAAAACTTAAACCGTTCTGTGGTAGCCAAAAAAATCCAGAAATTTCAAGGCAGAAAGTTGAAAAGTTTTTAAAAAATATGGATATATCTAAGGCCACTGGATGTGATCTTATTGGCCCGCGATTAATAAAAATTGCTGCCCCTCATATTACGGATTGTATTACTTATCTATGTAATCAAAGTATAAAGACTGCAGTATTTCCAGATAAATGGAAAGAAGGTAAAGTAGCCCCTCTTCATAAAAGTTGGTCAAAATACGATGTCAATAACTATAGGCCTATCTCAGTCCTTCCTATTCTCTCTAAAGTTTTAGAAAAACATGTAAACGACTCTGTAATGGAATTTCTTATTTTTTACAAATTACTTCACAAAATTCAGTCTGGCTTTAAGCCTTACCATTCATGTGAATCTGCCTCTTTAGGAATGATAAGCAAATGGCCTGAAGCAATTAATAATGGTCTTTTAATTGGAGTAGTCATGATTGACTTTAAAAAGGCATTTGACCTTGTGGACCATAACATTTGTTTAAAAAAAGCTGAAACTCTATAAACTGTCAGATGATACTATATCATGGTTTTCCTCATACTTACTTAATCGAAAACAAGGAGTATCGGTCAACAATACTATGTCTGAAGATGACATTATTACAAATGGAGTTCAACAAGGCTCAATACTGGGCCCTCTACTCTTTTTATTGTTCATACCGCTTTATACTGATTAAATAAATACTGATTTGTATGCAGACGATACTACCCTTTTTGATATTGTACTTTTACGCTCTACAATTGAGAGTAACTTACAAATAGCATTAGACAATTTAGCAAATTGGTGCAAATACAATGGTTTGCTAATAAATACTTCAAAGACAAAAGTAATGCTTATAAACACTCACCAAAAGAGAGCTTGTATGAATACTGACAACTTATATTTGAATTTAAACAATGATAGTCTGAATACAATAGCTAAAGACAAAATACTGGGTGTTTTTATAGACAATAACTTGACATGGACTTCTCATACAGATACAATTTGCAAAACAATTACATCCAATTTATGGCTATTGTCGCGAATAAAGGAATATCTTTCTATTGAGCATAGAACTCAATTTTGTAAAACTTACATTCAACCCCATATATATTATTGTAATATTGTATGGGGTGGCGCATCACAAATACACCTAAATAGAATTTACCGTCTTCAAAAACGCGCATGTAAGATAATATTGGACTATAATGTTGAGGATGTAGTAGAAAGCATGCAAGAATTAAAAATATTAACTTTATTTAACCGATTATATCTGCGAAAAGCAAAGTTTATGTTTAAAGTATACAGAGCTGAAACCCCTCAGTATGTAAATTAAATGTTCAGACGTCGAATAGCAAATGAAAAAATACCTGTTTTGAGATCAGAAACAGTCCATCATTTTATCCCCCCACAACCAAAGAAAGAAATATTCAAGCAAAGTGTTATATATTCTGGACCAATCATTTAGACTAGCCAGCCAGATAGCTTAAAAAGTTTGAAAACAGTTGATTCTTTTCATTGTAACTTCGTAAAAGGGATAAAACAAACATTATAAATTATTAATGTATTACTAAATCATCTAGACTGATAATAAAGATTGCGAATAATATATCTAAATCTGAAATTATTTGAGTTCAGAATATTTAATTTTCGGTTTGAACATTTTGTAAATAGAATACTAGAGAATATAGGGGAGTTAGATATGTACAGCAGACAGTATGATTGTATGTAAGTACGTTGGAAAGTGTTAGCTTTTAGCTTTGTTTTCTTGTTTGTGCGTTTTGTTATTATTGTTTTTTCAAATAATTAATATCCGTTGTTTGTCTATGTTTTCAGGTATCTACATATATATGTTATGATGATAATTGCGACATACGGAGTTCGGAGATTTTCCTCCTGAGAAATTGTTGTAAAACAGAGATTCTGCTGAGGGAATCGATGAAATAATTATATATAAAAATTGAATTGGGGTTTTAAGGCGCACCAACACATGAAAAGGTTATATGGCGCCTAAAAGGCACGAACATGCCAGGCTCATCTTCCATGTACATCGAGATAAAATATGGAAAATGGGCATAGAACCTTCTCACCCTGAACTGCAGAGTTGCTGCAAATTCTATCGTAGGAAATCAATTTACGCTGGAGCCACGTTATTGTTTTTCTGCCACTGCTCTTTTGATGCAAGCGAGATAGCACCTGAAACAATGCAGGGATCATGATGAAGACCTTTAATGAACATGAACAAAAAATGATAAAATGAACATGAATTTGGGGGGATTCTACCCCTCTGCCTATCCCTCCAAAGGGATCTGCAATGGCCCTATGATTTGCCCCGTAACCAAACGGGGCCCCCGAGAACCACACGGGGAATATATATATAAAAAAATATATATATATAAAAATAGCATGTCGGATGGGCGAGGGGTGGGCGAGGGGTGGGGGTGGGGTGGGGTTATAAAATAGAGCCCAATTATTTACAGAAGACGAAATAAAAATGGACGAGAGGAAAAAAACTACAGGCAACAAAATTAAAGTTAAAACTCTTTTTTTTCGTCCATTTATTTTTGCTAATTTTATTTTATGAAATACGTTACATCTAATAGTATCTAATATAGCTATATATATATATATATCCGTTGATATAAATAGAGATAAAATCCCATTGAAAATGCAGATAAAAATATTACTTAAAGTAAAATAGTGCACATGTAAATATAACGTCTATTAGAAGTCAAGCAGAGATAAAAATGTCATTTGATATAGTGATGGTAGTGAAAGATGCCGTTTTCTATAACATAATAGCGGCCAGAAATTAGCATCATATTCAATATGCGACATTCGATATGCAAATTGAATATCGAAAAACAAAAAACTTGAGATTCGTTATTCAACAAATAGGTTTTGAATATCGAAAAACAAAAAACTCGAGATTCGTTATTCAACAAAAGAAATTTGAAAAACTCGAGATCCGTTATTCAACAAAAAAAAACTGAATATCGAAAAACAAAAACTCGAGATTCGTTATTCAACAAATAGGTTTTGAAAATCGAAAAAAAAATCGAGATTCGTTACTCAACAAAAAAGTACACTATTGTGTTCTGATTCGTTTTCTCCATTTATATTAAGGTATGTAATAAAAAGGCAAGTATACGGTCGTTGTGTGCCTTTTGTCGATAATGGCACACCTGGTGCATGACCCTCGGGCTACTTATTAATTATTTAGATAACTTCCCGATAGCACATTATAATTCCACCAGCTGTTTAATATGAAGAGGAAGAATATGTTTACAACACTAACTGTGTACGATATGCAGTACTTGATATCCGTTAGTGATATTGTATGTATTAGTTATAGAATGTCCAACGAGGTGTTACGAGCACATATGAAGCGTAAGGCATAAGTTTTTAAGATTCGTTGTGCCCATTTTTTATTTTTGAAATTTTACAATAAACTATAAGTGCGCTCTCTTCTTAAGTTGAACTGAAACTCATAAGTCCTCTGTTTATTCTCCTTTCCATTATCAACTTTTTCTCGGCTTTTGTGAAATGTCCTTATTTGTTACAATGCTATAATGCTATGGAAATGTTTTAGATGTATATTAACTATATACCATTAACATTTTGAAGTCTAACATTTATAGTATTTTGTTTATTACGTAATGAAATTATATTATGTTTACAGCTTTATTATTTACTAAAACAGAAAACTAAGCTACATTTAAAAACGTCAACTTACTTTTGTATGGTTGCATTATTCCTCAATATCAATATGGTCACCTTTGTCGTGTATTAACTGTTGTTTTGCTTTGCTAAAGTACGTAATCAGTATAAGCAGTCGCCCCCTGCCCAATTACACGAGCTAATCCAATAACAGGCGCCTTATTAGTTCTTTATTCCTCTGTAATACGACTACTACACCTATACATCAATCTCAAACTCACTAGTTCTGCTGTTACATCTAATATATATTCACTCTGTAGCCAATAAGCGCTTGAAAAATGAAGCTGATATTTATTTCGGCTTTGTGTTCATTTAACAACATTTTAGCCAAATACCCTTAAATAACAATATCAGTTTGTTAGTAAGTTAAAAAAACATACTTGTGTAAATAAACATATTTAAACTCGTCAGTGAGTTAACCTTTTTAACATTATATGACATGACATTTTTAACGGCTATATATTTCAATATGGCGTTTACGCATCTTACTTTTAAGGTAATTTAATTAAATGTGTCGCTGTATCATAACAATTGGGCTAGAATTGAAATGGATTTCATTGTCGCACCAACAGCTACGGTCATACAGCCAACGACTGTCCAGCTTCCATTGGTGCAAAAAGACCTCACGTGCCGCTACGGGCAATTTTCGTGCACTGGTGGGCACCTGGGTGAAACCACCCGACGTTCCGCAAGCCAGCTGGATAGCTTCCTCACAAAAGCTTTCTGGGCCCATGGAAAGGGGAAAGTGATTTCAAGTCAGAGACTCTAACTCACTAGGCCATGGACGCCCACTGTACCATATCAAATAAAATAAGTTCGTGACGGAAGGAAGGACGGTCAAACAAAGCCATTTCTATATCCCCCACATTTTCGAATGCAGGGGAAACAAGAGTCAGTCTGCAACAAATAGTTATAACTCACTCAAACGCAGGGCCCGGTGAGTTGTATGAAGTTATCACAGTCCATAGGCAAATTCCCACACTGTAAGCACGAATACACACACTGTAAGCACGAATACACACACTGTAAGCACGAATACCCACACTGTAAGCACTAATTGTAATTCAGAAAACTACGGCAATAATTAGATATCGTAACTGTAATAAATCACAATTACGGCAGAAAATACGTGGTTTGTTTTTCACATGAAGTGTATAGTCGGGGTTACGTGCTTGCGTTTGTGCGTGTTTATGATAGTCAACACTCCTGAATATACTTGATTTGTGTGTTTGTTTGAATGGTTTCTACGCATGTTAGGTCGCATAGATGACGGTCGTTTTTATTTTCGTGGGTAGAACCAGTACTGCATATCTCCCGCCATTCGTAAGAATGGACACTTTTTCATTTGACAAGTCGAGCTCCCATTGGGATTCGTACTATACTTGAATACTTTAATAAGCATTCAGTCATCAAGAAAAAACTTGTATTTACATTAACAGTACTCATATTTAAATATATCTATTATACATAAGAAACTTAAGAAATGTCAAAAAGAATATATTAATTTCAATCCAATATGTGGTTTAGGAAGAGTAGCGGCGACAACATATTTAAAGTTAAAATGTCAGAGGGCCATAACTCCGTCAAAAATTATTGGACTGAAACGCACATGGGATATGCAAAACTAGGCATCATATCGAAGCTTCCTGCCAAGTTCGTCGAAATCCAACAATAGATTTAGGAGCAGTAGAGGCGACAACAAATTTAAAGTGAAAATGCCAAAGGGCCATAACTCCGTCAAAAATCATCGAGCAGGACAAAACGCGATATCTTCAACTAGACAGTATACCGAAGCTTCCTTTACATTTTAGGCGAAATATCCAACACGCGGTTTAGGAAGAGTAGCGACGACAACACATTTACAGTGAAAATGTCAAAGGGCCATAACTCTGTCATAAGTTATCGAACCGGAACACAAACACGACATGCACAACTAGACATTATACCGATGCTTCCTGCACATTTTCGGCGGTAAATAAGGAGTAGCGGCGACAGCATTTGTGACAGACAGACGGACGGACGGACGGACGGACGGACATACAGACTAAAGGACGGATGGACATACACAGCAAAAACAAAATGTCTCCTCCGCTTCGTTCGGGGATACATAATTATTAACAAGAGGACCATGATGGCCCTATAGCGCTCACCTTAGTATTGGACCATTGTCAAACTTCGCCAAAGATTGCTCAAGAAAAGTGGCCTCTGTCTTGTTAACAAGATAAACTAGAACTATCTCTGCATGAAGGTAATTAATACCCAACCCCACCCCCCCACCCCCCACCCCATCCACCCCATCCACCCCAACCACTCCCCCCGCAACACCGCTTTCAATTGCAAACATTGGATATAAAGAGACAAATTTGACTCACTTAACCTCTGACTTTTAAGTAAGTTTCATAACGATTGAATATATAAAATAATGAACATTGGACTTTTTGGAAATTTTTAAGAATGAAAGAGTCATAACTCCGGCGTTACCAATGGAAAAATGTAATAATTATAAAAAAAATAATAAAATAAACAAAAAAAAAAAATAAAAAAAAAATAAAGGGAAAGAAAAAAAAGCATAATGGAAAAAACAAAATAATAAAAAAACAAATACATAACCTGTGTAAGTTTGGTTAAGATTGCTCAACAAATGTGGCCTTTATCGTGTTAACAAAATGTAAAATTGCATTTTTTGCTAATTCAGGGTCCATAACTCTGGTGTTACTGGTCCGCTCTGGTCCATCATCGAACTTGTCCGAGATATTGTGGTAATATACAAACTGTGTAAAATTAGGTAAGTATGGCCTCTACCGTGTAAACAAGCTAAATGTAGACAGACGCAGGACGCCGAACAAAAAAGTGGTCACAATAGCTCACCCTTGAGCACTTCGTGCTCACATGTGCTTAATTGTTTGGGTTATATTTGGAATGGATGAAAATGAATCAGGCAACTTGTTTAAGCCTTTACTGATAATAACATTCTAAACAAATTTGGTAAAGATCAGTTAAAACATGAATTAGCTACATAATTAACAAAGAGTATACAATATAGCATTTTTCAAAACATCAGAGGTCATAACTCTGTCGTTACTAACAAGATCTAGCTGGTTTTAGAACTTGTTCAAGATTGCATTGATATACAGACGATCGGAATCACATTTGGTTTTATTTATTATTATTATTATTATTATTTATTTATTTATTTATTTATTTATTTATTTATTTATTTATTTATATTTATTTATTTATTTATTTATTTATTTATTTATTTATATTTATTTATTTATTTATTTATTTATTTATTTATTTATTTATTTATTATTATTGTTAATATTGTTATTTTATCAATGTATTGGAGTCAATAACAAAGAAATATAATAACACAATTAATAATAAAAGTAACAATAATAATAGTGTAACAATCAAAGTATAGCGCAAATTGTTGTTTACACTTTTTAAAATAACTGTACGTGCACTATAGATATCAACGTGTTTCTGCCACTCCTGTTTCCGTGATGTGTAAGATAGCAAGTGAATGAATGATGTTTTACGGCACGCCGACACATAAATAGGTCATATTGCGCGCAAAAACTGATAAAATATGAAGAAATGAAGTAGTAATTAAAAATGAATATTAATATTTAAAAAGATAAAAGTATTTACAAATAAGAGATGATACGGTAGTAATATAAACTATACATATTATGTAAATATATTGTATATCTGTAAATCTACAAATTCACCGTCAACGGGTGTATGAACAAGTAAACATATATAAAAACATATTATAACGATATATAAAGTCTGATTTCTTTCAGGAAATCTAAAACTAGACTAAAATCTATAGTATCAAATAACTCTTTCATAGTATTAACATTGTAGTACCTTTGCTGCAAATGGTCAACGTCTACACATTCCAACAACACAAGCAGGTAAACACTTACACCAAGGGAATATTATAATGCAGGAAGAACATATGTGTGGAATAGAATCGTGTGTAATAAAGCTTCAATTAACCCTGGTGCGTAACGTAGGTTAGTACATATTACGTTTATTATGAATTTCCTTGTAAACTCGGAGTTATATTTTGACTCATTCATTATTAAACCAAAATATCATTATTTGTCAATTTTAAGTTGGACCCCTAGACCCCCACGTAAAGCTTACTGTACAAAATGTAATGAAAAAGGAATCGTAGGTTAGACGCAATATAAACTAGAAGGTTGTTGTTCCACGGAACAATTGTGTCGTCTGCCGTTTGCTTATTTCAGCAATTACAATCTAACGACTTAGTACAATCCTTCATGAAGTAATGGAGCAGTGTTTTTTTTTAAGATAATGCAAAGGGGCATATATCTACACTGGATGCTCGATAAGGAAGAATGGCTACAATTTCTTGACCATAGGTCACTATTTTGCCAAGTTATAAGCTAGGTAAGTTTTTAGGTTGAAGTTTTATGAAAAGGGGGCATAACTCTGCCAAACTTAAAGTCAGAGTTATTCGGTTAAGATGAATATATGTGTGAAGTTTCATGAACATAGGTCAAATACGTCTTAAGTTATGGCAAGTTATGAGCCTGGTTAGGTTGCAGGTTAAAGTTTTATGAAAGAGGGCATAACTCTGTCAAAATAAAAGTAAGAGTTATTGGACATATGTAACAGCATTTCTTTGGTTAAGATGAAGATATGCGTGAAGTTTCATGAATACATGTCAATACTTTTCAAGTTATGGCCAAGGATATGTTGCAGGTTAAAGTGTTACGGACGATGGACGACGACGACGAGACAAAGATATCCCTTAGTGTCTGCCATGCTACGGAGGCGACACAAAAACGAAATACACGGAATATTGTTTTACTTTTTAATTTTCTTTACTTTTCTGAGAACACATTAGACCTTGCAGCCTATTTGCCCAATCTCACGTATTTCAATTATTTGATCAGTTTCGGATAACTATATAGATGGTGCAGACTGCATTGGCATTGATGCAACTGGCAGCCGTGTATGATCAGTCAAGCAAAACTCAATATTGGCATCTGTTTGTGATAAAAGATGGATTGTAAAAGATAATCTGAATCATCCATCTTAAAACATGCAATACTTGTATTCATATTTTAATGATTCTGCCACTCAAGTTGCTGTTGGTGTACATACAACAAGAGGCTTTAGTCTGAGAGACAGCCATATCATATCCCCCACCGCAGTGTTTTCCCTATGTGTGACGTTGACTTTGAAGATTCAGTAATGGTGGAAGTTGGGTGCGACATTGTCTTGATTTCAAAATGCCTTTATGAATGTAAGATTTATGAATCGGAGACAGATGAGCCTTAAGCATATTATGGGCAGTTTTGTCCGGATATGGACGTTAAATATTGATATATGTTGATAAACGTTGATAAATAAATAGCAGAGTGAATTAAGTGTCTTTAATAGGAATTTGAAAGTCACACTATTTAACATACAGTCATAAAAGTATAGAAACATATGTAAGGGCTTTCAAACCGAAAATTGTTGTCTACTCTGTTCTTACATTTCGTCGCACCCAATCTCATTAAAATCAGACCCTTTATCACGCTACGATACTCTACTCTACTAAGGATCTGACAACAATGCATTGGAGGTCACGTCAGACTGACCTTACGATTAGCCAATCAGAGTTCAGCCTAAAAAAAGCTCGGTATAGACTTCTTCACTGCGCATGTTGCGTGTAAGTCAAAGGCGTGGAGGAGTCTACTCTCGGTATTGAAAGAAACAATGTCCGTAACTTTTAGCTTATCAAACATAAAATAATTCCGTTTACAAACATAAAACACCTGCCATTATTGAATATTTACTGGAAAAAAAACAAATGAAGATTGTTTGACGGAATTCAATAGCAGTACCAAAAAATATACCGAGTCGTGGGGTTGAACTACACTCTCGGGTCAATAGTCGACTTCGCTATCAGGCCAGACGTACTATGGCATACTATTTAGAAATTTTGATGTCGTCATGATCTCAGTAGAGTATATATTTTCGAAACACATGGCAGCCCCATGTTTTTCTTCGTATTCCTGATGTAAAACGTTCCATTTAGTTCATTTCTTTGAATTTATCGTGTAATCCACAGGAATAACACACGAAGACTATCTTTTTTCGGATAATAGATCTATGTGTTTTATATGGATTTTCGTTAGTTCAGGTCACTCGAACATCATCTAAAGCGCATATGAAACGCGCGAGTTCATTAGTTGACTTTAGTTGATCTTCTCATGAATATTGATTAGATGAAAGGTCGATCTGACGTGACCTCTAAGGCAGTGTTGTCAGATCCTATAACGGAGAGTATCAAAGCGTAATTAGAATATAATTTTAACGAGATTGTGTCACACCAATCAAGGCATGTCACTGTTTGTGTTTGACACGTTAGAGTTATGGATCGAAACGGGCCTTGCTATAGGCTTATAAGAAGTGACTGATCCTTAAAATGGCATTGATCCTGAAGTTACTGATATGTTTGTTCTGTTCTGCAAATCGTCTTGATAAGATGATTATATATTATTCTGAAATCACTCCTTGCATGCAAGAGTTATGAAGCGATAACGAAATAGGCATATAAGAAGTGAATGACCTTCATTGTGATCTTGACTAAAAATACTAACATCAGTTCTGCACATCGTCTTGATAAGGTAAGGAAATGTGCCACGTAATTTTGAAATCCATCCATGAATGCAAGAATTATGAAGCGGGCACGGAATGTGTCTTACAATAGGCATATAGAAAGTGAATGACATTCAGAGTGACCTTGACATTGAACATACTGACATGTGTTTTGGGTTCTGACCATCTTCTTGATGATGGGATGAGTATATGTGTCAAGATATTCTCAAATCCTTTTATGCATGCAAGAGATATGGATCGAACACGAAATATGCCTTACTATACTACTGGAATATAAGAAGCGAATGGCATTCAGAGTGACCTTGACCTTTAAGATATTGAAATTGGTGTTGTGTTCTGTATATCGACTTAATGAGATGAGTAAACACGCCAAGTTATATTTTATATCCCTCCATGCATCCAAGAGTTACGAAGCGGTCACGAAATGAGACGGACGGATGGATGTACGTCCGGGCGGACGGACGGACGGACGGATGAACGCGCCAATGCCATTACTATATCCCTGCGGCGGCGGGGGATAATAAAAGAATAGGAAAACTCTACAACATAGCCTTTCAGAAATATAATCAACCAAAGGTTTCTAAGCACTTCTTTGACACTTTTAATCTAAATAACAAACCCATTGTCAACCATTTACGTCCAGTATTATTCACATTGATTACCACTGACTAGCTTGATCAAACAGACGATCATTGACAATAAATCAACGGTATTGCCCATCGACATATAGACGACCATTGAAAATCAATAAATCTTCAGTATTGCCCATATAGACGACCATTGACAATCAGTAAATCACCAGTAATATTCCTATAGCCGACCATTGACGATCAATTGGCAATCAATTAACGACACGTATTATCCATATAGACGATCATTGACGATCAATTAACGACACGTATTGGTCATATAGAGGACCATTGACGATCAATTAACGACACGTTTTGTCCGACTAGACGCCCATTGACGATCAATTAACGACACGTTTTGTCCTAATAGACGACAATTGACGATAAAAAAGCTATAAGTAATATCCCATATAGACGACCATTGGCGATCAATTAACTACACGTATTGTCCATATAGACGACCACTGGCGATCAATTAACTACACGTATTGTCCATAAAGACGACCACTGGCGATCAATTAACTACACGTATTGTCCATATAGACGACCACTGGCGATAAATTAACTACACGTATTGTCCATAAAGACGACCACTGGCGATCAATTAACTACACGTATTGTCCATATAGACGACCATTGGCGATCAATTAACTACACGTATTGTCCATAAAGACGACCACTGGCGATCAATTAACTACACGTATTGTCCATAAAGACGACCACTGGCGGTCAATTAACTACACGTATTGTCCATAAAGACGACCACTGGCGGTCAATTAACTACACGTATTGTCCATAAAGACGACCACTGGCGGTCAATTAACTACACGTATTGTCCATAAAGACGACCACTGGCGATCAATTAACTACACGTATTGTCCATAAAGACGACCACTGGCGATCAATTAACTACACGTATTGTCCATAAAGACGACCACTGGCGATCAATTAACTACACGTATTGTCCATAAAGACGACCACTGGCGATCAATTAACTACACGTATTGTCCACTAGGCTCGCGTTAAGCATTCGCCAAATCGCCATAGGCGAAAAGAAACCCGATCTGGCGAATGAAAATCGTAAGAAATACATATCAAATTCGCCAGACATCGGCGGTCTGGCGAATCCAAATTTCCGACCAATTTTGTCTAAAATCTCGGAAAATCCCGAATTCTAATACACAAAGTATTTCACTGTTTATAAAGCCACTACCCCGCTGGGTGTTGTTAGCTAATTAGCGACAATCAATTTGGACTGATAAACTTATTATCGCAGTGTTTATTGAGGACCGCTGTCATTTATTGTTTCTATTGTCACTGTGCGATAGACTCCGCCCACTGTTCCGCCTCTTGCTGTCAATCAACTTGTTTGTGACCCCGCGCTCAATATAATCCACATATTTAACTGTGTTATCGAGCCGGGTAAAACATTAAAAATAACGTGGCGCCCTCTAGCGGCCAAAATGGCTTTTCAAAACACAAAGTTTGCTTACGAAATAATAAGCTCGAGATGCCGTCGGTGTTTTTCGAACTTTACGATCACTGATAAGACTAATTAGTTGTACACCCGGTAGCGTAAACTGGAACAATGGCAAGTGTGAACCGATGTTTGAACGACTGTCTCTGAATTGGGATAATTTATGGTTGAACAATCAACATGAAAAAATGCAAAAGGTGCGCTTACTCAAAATATTGAGGTACAATTTTAGAATGAAGTGGCTTTTATTACTTACTCTGTGCACGATATTCGTGGTGTATGTGGCATTTCTGAATTTTGTCTCACAATGCAGCGCGATCTTTCTAGCTCCTTTGGAACTCCTGTTAGTTGAACTTGTTTTATATGCCTCAGCTTAGCCTTACATTTTTAAATATATTTATTTCACTTCTATGAATGTTAATAGTAGGCCTATATTTAAATACATTTAATGAAAATACTAAATGGTCTAATCAATGGTGACAAGAGTCTGTATTTTTATATTTTCTTATTATGCATGCATTCATTGTCCTTTTTAAAATTTCAGTCGACATTTTTTAAAAATTAAAATATTATTAAATTAAATACAATTTTTAAAACTTTTTGAATATTGTACAGCTCCAATTGTAATTATAAGTAATTGTAAGCACTAAAGCAGAATGCATATGATGTGGACATATTGATACCCTATACATATAGGTTAATAAAGCATACATTTTTAACTTACTATTGATGTGTACGCAAACACGAAGTTTTAGCACCTACAATTCGTTAAAAAATATCTAGGCAAAAGTCTGGCTAAAGACATTCTAATCTGGCTAAAGGAATTTTTAGGGCTTTAGCCAGATTTGGCTAAAGGGTTTAAAATCCTAGCGCTAGCCTAGGTCCATACGATCAATTAACTACACGTATTGTCCATATAGACGACCAATGGCGATCAATTAACTATACGTATTGTCCATATAGACGACCATTGGCGATCAATTATATACACGTACTGTCCATATAGACGACCATTGGCGATTAATTAACTACACGTATTGTCCATATAGACGACCATTGACGATCAATTATCTACACGTATTGTCCATATAGACGACCACTGGCGATCAATTAACTACACGTATTGTCCATATAGACGACCATGGTATTTCGTTCGCTTCAAGATAATGCTTTCAGCATTCTGACCAACCACTGATCTTATTTGTACAGGTACAGATATTAATAGATGCACCAACATTCAACATTTTGCAGTTATGAATAACGTTTTGTTCTAGAAAGTATAGAAAATACATTATATAATTATTTTCATACATGTGTTTAGTAATGTTTAGTGTATTAACACGCCATCTTTTATAGTATAAACATGCTTTATTATTTAGAAATGTGTGATTAAACCTCTCTGAGCTGCATACTGTATAAAATCATCAGACAATTTTCTGTGGGGCCATTTTTTTTTTACTCAATCCTGGGCCCCGTTTTATGAAACATCTTACGATAAGTCTCAAATTTTAAAACTGTTCACATTTTTGCACCTAAGCATTCGATATAGACAATTATGTGTGCAGTATTGCAGACATATCAAATGTATAAGAAATATATAAGAACATGAAATGAAATCGTCGTAAGTTGTTTCATAAAACCGGGGCATTTCATTTCATTTTCTTATACATTTGATATTTCTGCACATGATGCACACATAATTGTCTACATTGAATACTTAGGTGCGAAAATGTGAACAGTTTTAAAATGTGAGACTTATCGTAAGATGTTTAATAAAACGAGGCCCTGGCTTTTAACAACAAGTAGTGTCCTTATAGACGACCATTGACAAGAACCTAGCTTCATTTATAAATAATATAATTCTTTGTCAAAATTGGCATATATGTCCATTAGGCCATTATTTAAACCCATGGCACGTACTTCAAAACATATGTGCTTAGTTACTTTCACTTACTGACTTATACTACATCATTCCTTTGTACGAATCATTGTACTTTGAAATTACGAACCTTAATGCACATAGGTAGCGGCACTTCATACTTACATAAAAAGTTCCGGTATCAACTGAACTTTAAAGGAACACAGGGCAGTCTTGAAGTCTTTATCAAGCATTAAAATAAGCCTCTCGATTAGTTAGTCCAGTATCATTTTGACTTTAAAGGGGCGTTAAAAACCATGGAAAAAGCTGAACAAATTATCAAAATATCTTAAAAATATAGGAGATATGACCTTTTGAAAATGTGCAAAAATGCTCCAATGGAGGCAGCCGTCTTTGAATGATGACGTCATCGCGCCTTCTTCATATATGGAAAATAGATAATAAATATTGTTTAAAGCAAGTAAATATATTAAATTATAAAAATAAAGTAAACTATTGATACAGTATAAAAATTATGTTCTTTTTACGATTTACATGTATTTGCAGTGATAGTCTTTGTTTTAAATGATATTTATCCATATGCAATCAATGGTAAAAATACTGAAAAAAGGTGCGATGACGTCATCAATCCAAGATGGCTGCCTCCGTTTGAGAATTTTTGCACATTTTTAAAAGATCATATCTCCTATATTTTTAAGATATGTTGATAATTCTTTCAACTTTTGCCATTGTTTTTAACGCCCTTTTAAATGCAGATAGTTCCAGAATAGTGCAGCAACCAATTTGAAGTGTTCAATTTGTCTTCGTTATTCTACCATAGGTCTGAATATATTACTGGTGAAATGTAATGTAATCAACAGTTAGTAATGTACAAAACAATTTGCTTTATACTATTTTTATAATATTAATGACTGAACAAAGGCAATTTATTTTGTAAAAGTAACGCTGGGGACGCCACGAATTTTTATAAAATCGAGATTGCCATGTGTCTCTTTAAGTAAAGCCATTCATTCATGAGATAATAAGTGCATTGTGGAAAACGTTTAACTGATATTTAAGGTGCAGCACATGCAATTGAAATAACGCCTGCACACGTAAGAAAAAAGATTTTACTAGCACTCCCACTTAGCACGTTGATTGACAGACACAGCAGTACAGAAATCTCAAACCTGTCGTAATAAAAGCTGAGGAACTGTCTGTAGTGCATTGTTGCCAGAATGTTTGTAAACAGTTTAACATAGTTCATTTTTATAACCAAACATCACACACAGTTATCGTTAAATTATTTTTTTATTATTTGGTTTACAAAAAGGTTTTGGAAAAAAATCCACTGGATGGTCGAAAAATAAAGTTATATCAGTCAATATACAAGAAATTTATTATAATTTGTTTGAACTGGAACTTCATAGTTTGATATATCTTTTGTATATCTTTTGTAATGGTGACTTTTAGGCCCATAGGGCCGCGTGTATGATATTCTGAACTATTGTTTAATATATTCTTGCTTGTACTTGCATGTACGAGGGCTGTTCAAATAATACGTGGACCTTTTCGATATCGCGCTCATTTATTGACGTTAACATTTAAGATTGATATATGTTGTAATCCAACTCATTAGAAATTAAATGATTTAAATAAAACATCGATACATTGTCTAGTAACGTTTCAATGAATGGCCTAATAGGACGAGAAACTCATCTAAAGAGCAGTCCAAAATGTGACGTCTTTATTTTATAACTGCATTTCGCGAATGGCTAAATAAAAGAAAAATCTAAGGAAAAATACGCAAAACTAAAGTAGCATTGTCACTGGTGTTCCAAAATTACAATTATGAAATTTTATGAAAGATAAAATATAAAAAAGTAGACCAACACTGTCTTGCTTTTAAGCTGAAATTGACGTCAGAAAAAAAACGGAGCACTAAATGTTAATAAAATATTTAATAATATGAACCATTAATACAACAAAAAAGTTAATATAAAATAATATACAAAAACATAATATTTTAAAATCGTAGATATTTTCTTCAAAATATATATGTTAATACATCAAGAATACTGATATTTGTTCAATAAATATGTGTTTTCGAATCACTATGCTGTTTGTTTTCTAAATAATTTGAATATTTATGCTAAACTCGATCGAATTCATATGATCTCTTTCCGAAGCTGTGATATACTTATATAACACGATTATGAAAATGATTTAAAATATGTAATTAATGCAAACCATGACTAATATAATAATATAATCAAATAACAATTACGTTTGTTATTTAAAGCAGTTGTCATCATTTATAACATACGGTTGTTGTTGATGTTTAAGGCAACGTCATAGCACACAAATAACGTGCTCCGTGGCGTCTACAGTGGGGTTGTAAAAACTCGTATTTCTTGAAATCTGTTTCAAATAATTTTATAATATTTATTGATATTAAAGTGAAAATATCAACCTTTATTGCCATATAATTTAATTTACTTGATTTATAACAGTGTATTAACTATAAATAATGTCCGCGTAATATTTGAACGGCCCTCGCACATGTCACATTAATAAATTATTTACTTACTTTAGTTATTTTGTTTGTTCGTTGTTACATATACTTGTTTTTTGTTGTTGTTAGTCAGTCTTTGAATAAATTATATTATAATTTACTTGTTTTTTTGTTATTCTGTACTGAATTACAATATGACTTAAAGGTGCTATTTCATCCATCCCCCCCCCCCCCAACCCCACCCCCTTAAAATTGTAATATTTAGCACAGTTTGCAAACAAATGAAAGTGCTCTATGATTGTCAACTTTTTCAAATAAATTTCTTGAGGTATATCATTTATCAACTTGAAATAATCGTTTAAATATATGTAAGTTATTCAAATCTACACAAAGAAGTGCATTTTGTAGTTGGCTTCAATCGTGAATCCATTTTTGGCAGCAACATTTAGCATACATTCATGAACTTTCATCTCCTGAAAGATGTTGCTTGAATACAGCTTCCAGGTAGCATGCTATGGTAAACTGTTGTCTGACATTCATTTCTGTTCTTCTGCATGCCGAAGGTAGGTTCACAGGCACTCTTTATATATAGATAAAAAAATGACGGATAGAACGAAAACAGAATATAGTGTATGTATATGTATGTATACATTCATCCATGTATCCTCTTTTCAATTTGGAAGGAGGGTCTGTGAATAGGATTGTGAAACTTAAACATAAACAGGTGTTTTTTCCCCGTAAGGCCTATATATACACAATATTTTTTCTCGTTTTCTAGACGAAAGCTATTGTGTAGTATATAGTATATTAGTCTATTTAAAGCAGGGTCCCAATGATCAGTACATGAAAAATGCTTATTAATAAATGCAGACAATTCTCAAGGTTTTGCGTCTGTGTGAACGAGATCGATTCAGGATCGATTCGACCCCTATACGAATCCGCACCTAGACGTTTCGGCATCAAACCATTTCGGCATTTATTTTAATTTTTACCCTAGACGTTTCGGCACCCATTTATATTTGAGTATTATAATGAAGTAAAGAAATTAAATATTTTCTATAAGATCACTTGTAATTTATTTAAAATGCCAAGTTGATTGCCAGAAAGGGCAACTCCGAAGCGGTTTTGAGCCTGAATACAACTAAAACATGAACATAAATAGGGCCCATATGATAATCACTTGTAAAATTTAAGTAAATACGACTTTTATATTATATTGCAGCAAGGTCACTGAAATTCCCTTTGTAATAGCTCAGGTGTAATTCGTTTAATTGAAAATACTTGAATATGTTCCCTTTACCATGTATAATAATGTATACATAAGACCAAATAAAAACTTATCTGTATTCATTCAGTATCATTTAATTCTTCACTTTACCTTCCTGCCATCTCCATATCGACGACTAACCCATTATTAAAAATCGTCTACATATAACGCATGCGTTATACTTTTCTTGTTATAAATGTATTGCGTTACGCAGTTATGGTAATTATTTAGTGGATACGCCAAGTATTTTTCGGGTAGGTATAAAACGCGGACTAACACACGCGGACTAGCGGACTGCGGACTAGCGGACTGCGGACCAGTAAGGTATAAAACGCGGACTGGTATTTTGCGGACCATGTAAATAGATTGAATTGAATGTTGTTTAACGGCTCATCAACACAGTATAGGTTATTTAGAGCCGCCCCAGAGAGAGGGGAAGGATACATAGGAATCCGGGAACCTGCCCTACTCTTATCATGTAAATAGATGGGACAAATAATACAAATATTTTGGGTAGCAAATATTAAAGTTAAACAAAATAAGTATGTGGTGTATGGTAATGGTCATTTGAAAATAGATTTGCATGAAAATAAATCGTCAACTGCCAGTTGTAATTAGGTTCAATTGATGTTTAAAGCAGAATAATTTACATATGTATATGGTTGTTTTTTAAAAAAAAACTTTGTTCTTCGGACCTGTTATGCCGTGAACAAATAGATTCATGTTTTAAATTATGTAAACTATAATAGTCTTGTAATTTTCTAATTAAGTACAAACATCCGCGAATTCGGTAATCACACATTATTTTTAAGTTATGAGATAATGTTAAACTCATGTTTATATTATATCTCTCAATATGTTTGAGCAATGTGCATTGGAGGAGGTGTTGACAATGTTACAATCACAATGTAACATTTGTTGTGTACATGCGCGATTAGCGAAAGGTGTCATATCTCTAGACAATGAACAATAAGGGTGTCCATAAATAGGGACTGCATACAATATAAACGACTGAACACTGTATGGTACGGAAAACACAAAAAAATATTAACAACTAATTAAATACATATTTTATTTCACTTATCTCATTTCAATATGCAATATAATAAAACTTTCAAACAACAACATGACAGTAAAGAATCAACACTATTTTAATTTATATTTCTAACTTTAGAATAAACATGACAAGTTTAACACATATTGTTCTTCAGCTAGATAGTAATTGTATGTATTCCATTCAATATTTTATTTGGAATAAAATGTACATGTGTATTGCCTTAATCAAGGCAGAATAAAATACAAACTATCTTAGAGAAGGGTACAGACATATCTCGTTTAGATTAATACATACATACATATAATATAGTAGCATAGTAATATAGTCACAGTTAGTAGCTTGAAGTTTGTTCTCGTTTAGAATTATATTTTCAGACCGCTTCAATATAATTCAATCCAGCTTAAACATGTCACCTAAACATTAATAAATACCCTAAATGTTATACTTTGTTTATATTTTGCAAGAATTACAAAAGAATTCGATTTCATTTTGAGAAACATCGAGTGGTAACTCGCAACAATGTTTATGAAACCAATGTTCGCATTTACAACACATAACCATGTCATCTAAACATTCAGGTAAGTTACAAATACAGTAGTTTTCAATTTTTATTATCTTATCTTTTTTCTTTTTTCTTAAATTCATATTATTTTTTGTCACAGGAAATTCTGTCATCATACTGTCATCGATGCATTGTAAAAGATGTTTTCTTAATACAGTAGTATCAAACGTAACATTTGCGTTTGCTTTACCTTTAAATGCAAATGAAACTGCATGTGCAATAGCAAACACTCCACAATTAACATTTCCTGCTTGTTTTTGGATTTCCGGAACGATAATTTCCAGTTCTAATGAAACTACCCAATGATCTTTGTGGGTGTGATGAATTTGACATGCGGGAGCTTGCACTGCTGCCATTACATTTGAAACATGCCACCTTCCACTATCTTCGTCAAAAAACGGAACTTTTTCTGGCATTTGAAATCCATTGATTTTATTGGAGAATTGTGTTCTAAGGAGAATATTAACAGCTTCAATGTGGTTAGAATTCAATTTTGCATCATTAATAATATCGTCACGATCAGTTTTATTTAAGTGTAATTTTTCATTCCAAATCTCGTTTTTACTGTTAGAATTGTGTTCATCTAACTCGAAAGATCTTGAAATATTTAATTCAATTAGATCATCAGACAGAGACATCTTTTTTTCATTTTTCATAAATCGTAATTTTTTTCTCGATTTTCCCGATGTTTTTGGAGTCATTTCTTTTTTCAATATAGATTTTGGTGTTTTAGGAGTGGAAGATGTATGTTTCAGATGGAGTTTGGAGTAGAGTTTTCTGTGCTTTTGTTAAGATCGTGTGCATCAATAAGTTCGTCATGTGCTAATGAAATATTTGCATGAGATTCAAATGTGTCGTTTAAATCCTGCTCATAAGTGCATTTACTTGTACTTAAAATAGAGTCTGGTGCAGGAACAATAACGCTTTCGTCTAAATCGCCAATTCTAGGTTTTTTTCTACCCATACGTTTATCATTGTTTTTCCTACTTCTTTTTCTCAGTTTAGATAAATTTATTGTTCTCTTCTTTTTGGCATGGAGAGGCATTCCAATACTCCTCATAGCAGCCATTACATGATAACACCGCGTTGCAGACGGACATTGGCACGTTTCTACAGGAAATAAAGTAACTGCATATAATCTATTTTCATGACCCCTAACCATGAAACCTCCTAATTCGGGAACAAGAGTTATACCTTTATCTAGAAGAACTTTATTTGCTAAAGACTCTTGTGCAATTGTTTTTGATCGACTGGCTTTAGTTGCAGTATCTGTGTCTACACATTCAATATTCTCCTCTGATTGATTTGCTTCGATCTTAATTGAACATGAAGTTTCTATATTAGATTGCTTTTCAAGTTCCAGTTTAGCGCGAAGCAAATCAATTAAAGCATCAGGATGAACTACATTATTAAGAGTAACATCTTCTGGGTCTACAGCTGCATATGTATATTGTTTTCTCAAATGAAATTCCCCCATGTTGCAAAACCCCTTTAAGATCCTGTTCACATCAATATTTTGAAAGTAGTAAAAATATAACACTATAGTATCAATATCTCTTTCTTTAAAATCTAAAAGACGTTTAATGCGTGCATTGCTAGCCTCTGCAGCATTGTTAGTGATTCCTGAAAATGGATTGAACAAATCGAAAGATTCCATTACCCATTTAACCGCTGATTTCCGAATGGAATGATCTATATATTTATCAAAATATTCAACGAACAACTGAGACCACATGTTTCTATATCCTATTGTTTTATCATCAACAGAGTCTTGATTAGTAAGTAAGTTATAGTAAGTTATCATATTCTTTCTCACTACCACACTCAAGAAGTTTCTTTATTTGTTTTGCATAAACAGATATGTTTTCATTTATTTCTCCTTTGCTTCTTAACCATTCTTTTACATCTCTGATTATGTGATTCCAGCAAAGAAGATTAGTTAGATTTGGAAACACATTACGTATAGCGTTGATTAACCCCTGTTCTCTATCGGTTAATAATTGGAATGTTCTTTTTCCCTAATCTAGGTATTTTTTCTTCGATATATTGAAAGAAAGTTTCGTGTATTTTTTGGAATTTTCTTTCATGAATAATATGTGCAATTGGGATAACGGGATTTTCAGTAAACATTAAATGTTGGAAAGAAAGAGTTGATACGTAGAAGACACCTAAGTCAAAGGTAGTGTCATAAAACAAGCAAACAGATTCATCAGTTTTCTACGGAATTCCGTTAGGGCCATCGCCTTTCAATGTGTTGATCTGAAACGCGATACTCGATAGTACGATGATGAAAACGCGAGATCACGAAACTACGATAACGAAAACGCGATAACACGATGATGATAACGCGATACTACGATAACGAAAACGCGATAATACGATAGTACGATGATGATAATGCGATATACTATCGTGTTTTCACCATCGTACTGTCGCGTTTTCACCATCGTAATATCGTGATATCGCGTTTTCGTTATCGTAGTATCGTGATTTCGCAATTTTATTATCGTACTATCGCGTTATCGTCATCGTACTATCGCGTTATCATCATCGTACTATCGCGTTATCACCATCGTACTATCGCGTTATCATCATCGTACTATCGCGTTATCATCATCGTACTATCGCGTTATCACCATCGTGCTATCGCGTTATCATTATCGCACCATCGCCTTCCGGTGCGCATGTGCATGCTCAAAAATAGAAGATCTCCCAGTACAGCAGTACAAATGGACGAGTTTATACAAACTCATTTTGTTTTTGATATATGAACCAACTTAATATGCCGGTATCATACGACAACTGCATTGACTTTAATATCAACAATTGCCGCAATGTTTTGTGCCGCTAACCTCTCAAATTATATTCTAATTTCGCCTAGGAGTCCAAGACTTCACGGCGAGAATAAACTCTGTCTCTAGTCCATCTACTGTCATGTCTTTGTATGTATAGTAAGTCTCAGTTGCGCATTTGATGGTATAATACCATTTAAAATTTGACATTTTATAACTTTTAATTTTAGACAAAAATAATATCATATAAATTCTGTCTTTTTATTTTAATGGATATAATTAGAATTACGCAACCAGGTGTAATGGGCATATCTTTATTTCATTTAAAAATATATACGTATAAATCGTGGTTATATCAAATATTGACTGTATACAAACTATATATATTACATATAAAATAACAAATATACTTTATTTGTTTATCTGTTTGAACCATTTGAAACAAATACAATCTATCAAGTTTGAGCGCTCAACTTAAAATAGAACTTATTACATTTGCCGTTTCAGTTTGTCGGTGACAATATTATCAAAGCAAGTTTTTGAAAAGGAAGACTCTAGCTAGCGTTAGCTAAACTCCTTAGTATATATAAATTATGTTAGACTCATTTAATTAGCATTGATATCCTTGGGAAATATCACTGTCACATGGAGGGGAAATTATTATATGCGCATGCGCACCGGAAGGCGATAGTACGATGATGATAACGCGATAGTACGATGGTGATAACGCGATAGTACGATGATGATAACGCGATAGTACGATGGTGATAACGCGATAGTACGATGATGATACCGCGATAGTACGATGATGATAACGCGATAGTACGATGACGATAACGCGATAGTACGATAATGAAATTGCGAAATCACGATACTACGATAACGAAAACGCGATATCCCGATATTACGATGGTGAAAACGCGACAGTACGATGGTGAAAACACGATAGTATATCGCATTATCATCATCGTACTATCGTATTATCGCGTTTTCGTTATCGTAGTATCGTGTTATCGCGTTTTCGTTATCGTAGTTTCGTGATTTCGCGTTTTCATCATCGTACTATCGAGTATCGCGTTTCAGATCAACACATTGAAAGGCGATGGCCCTAACGGAATTCCGTAGTTTTCAGCTGTAACAATTTGTCAAATTCATCTATTGATTCTTTTAAACCTATTATAACATATACATCTGGCACGAGTTTCACATCAGAAATATACCCTTCCAAATGATAATAGATTTCGTGTAAATTATATATAAAGAATCATGACTGAGTTTCTTTGAATTTCTTAATACTGCCTGAACATTTTTCACTTGGCGATCATCTCGTACACTAGAGAATCCGCATTCTTTAGCGCTAAATTGTAATTTTGAATTAACCACGTTTTGAACCTGCACTGGTTTACGGTCTCCTTCTTTCTTAACAGCCTGAATGACAGATTTTTTGGTTGCAACAAACGGTGTATCCTTTTTACTATTTTTATGGGGAGCAGGTACATACACAGATTCGTCACCATAATACAAAATGAAAATGAAGCTACTAATATCGTGACTGCTTTCAACAAGAAAAACATGTTTTTGAAATCTATCATCTTCGTTTTTGCCATCTGTTAATTTGAAAAATTTCTTTACAATAACAAATTCTGTGTTTTCTATCACTAAAGTTTTTTTCTTATTACCATTATTTCTCCATCTATAACCATCAGCCTTCCAGTCGTCTTTTTTGTTCTTATTTATTCCTGAACTAAACATGAAATGTAAGCCACCTTTAGGCCTAAATGGTATGGAATCTATAACGCTTGTTAGATCTGCATTTAACATAATATCGAGCGCTTGCTTATGGCCTAACGAAACGTGTAGACTGTCTGTTGCGTTGATTTCATTGGAAGATGTTGTATCTGTGGCAATTTCCATGTCTTTTTCGGGTGAAGATGTAGTATTACATGCACTAATATCTCCACTGTTGGGTGTTGTCGTTACGTCATCTGCATCCTTTGCATTTCCGCCCCCAACTAAACCATTCTTCGGCGGCGGCTTAGTAGTAATTTCCCCGTTAATCCAGCTCACCAATATGTCAACGTCGCTGTATTTAGTGTGAGGTACGGATTTTTATTTAGGCTGGCCACTTGTGTCTTCCTCACTGGCACAATAGTCGTTATCGCTGACACTCTCGATGGGATCCTGCAGATATAATTCACTATATATGTTTTCACCAAATAACGTTCTGTTGTATTGTGTGACATGGCCTACAGTATGGGAAACCGGTGGGTATGGTCTGGCGTATGGTTTGGCTTGGTGGTGACGTTGCCCTCGTCGAGAATATTGCTTGTTCACGTTTTCCACTTTTCGTTTTCGTATAAACGGGGTTCTCACTGCTGGTTTAGAAACTGCTTGAAGATTGTTTAAACGGTCCATAGAATCAGTTACCATCTGAGAGAAAGTATGTGGACCAAAAGTAACAGATTCCTGTGTATTGACAAATTCAGATGCGGCTTGCAGTTCAATACACGGTACATCCAGCATCTCCACAATGCGGTGTTCGATGTAGCGCGATAACAACTTCGTTCCTTCAAAACTGAGATGAAGTCCGTCTCGGCTTAATAACTTTCTGTTGACTGACCCGTCTTCACGCACGAAACCTGGACATCGTATACACTTCAACCATGGTACGTGTTCCTCAACACTGTGTAATCGTTCATTTACGTTTTCCGCTTTCCTGTTGAAGAAGTGTCGGCGACAAGGATTGTAGCGCTAAAATAAAATGGTGAAAGAATGGTGAAATACAATGGACAACTTTTACTGCTATACCTTAACATTCATTTAATCTTGTTGCTTCTTTCAAAGTCCATTTGGGATGCATGGACTATTTAAAGATGATTTTACTTTGAGCGTGTTCCTTGTTACTCATTCATTATAAATCTGATGAGTAAATACTGATTGAAGTAAAACATTATCTACAGCTCTAAAATACTAAACGTTTACATGTGTATTTGTATTATACGGGGAGACTACAGCTCTGAAATACTGAACTTTTACATGTGTATTTGTATTATACGGGGAGACTACAGCTCTAAAATACTAAACGTTTACATGTGTATTTGTATTATACGGGGAGACTACAGCTCTGAAATACTAAACGTTTACATGTGTATTTGTATTATACGGGGAGACTACAGCTCTGAAATACTGAACTTTTACATGTGTATTTGTATTATACGGGGAGACTACAGCTCTGAAATACTGAACTTTTACATGTGTATTTGTATTATACGGGGAGACTACAGCTCTGAAATACTGAACTTTTACATGTGTATTTGTATTATACGGGGAGACTACAGCTCTGAAATACTAAACGTTTACATGTGTATTTGTATTATACGGGGAGACTACAGCTCTGAAATACTGAACTTTTACATGTGTATTTGTATTATACGGGGAGACTACAGCTCTAAAATACTAAACGTTTACATGTGTATTTGTATTATACGGGGAGGCATATATCTTACATATATTTTTTATCAAAACATTGTTTTGTGTAACCATCACATAGCTTATACTATATATCATTTTGTGAATTTCACTTCTGAAAGAACTATTTTAAAGGGACACACGACAAATATATAATGTATATGGTGAAATAATGATGACAATAAACACATTTTATTTAATTAAAGGCAAACATGTTTAATGTCAATTTGATACTGGCTTAATCAATCGAGGTGCTCAATTTAATGTTAATATTTGAAACTGCAAGATTGCGCTGTGTCCCTTTAAACATTAACATTACATTTCTGCTTACCTTCGGTTGACATCGTGTATCTGACAACAAAGCGCCCGCATGTTCTCCAGTATCGTATCTGTGTCGTGGGCACCCATGTCATTTGCACCTATGACGATTGCCACTACCTGGAATGTGATTTATTAATTACATAAATGCAGAAATATTAACACAGACCTAATAACAGAGTAGACACTACGAAACTTATCTCATCTCACATTTTAAATTGATAACTTCATACTTTTTTTTTTATGTTTTTGAAAAAATAAGGCACCAACGCCTGATGTACTCCCTTTAAAATAAAAATGATACTGGATTAATAAATGAAGAGGCTAATTTTAATACTCGACTTGATAAAGACTTCAAAATTGCCATTTGTCCCTTTAACTTAACCATATACCACCTTCAATTTGCAGCCTATGAGATGACACTGGTAAGTTTAAATACGTTTATCTGATCTAGATATTGTTAATAATGAAAATGTATATATAATTGTCATTTAGCCTTTGCTTTAATATTGAAAGAAATATATTACATTTACCAACACTTTGTTGTAAAGATGCATCATAAAGTTAACATGAATAAATAATATATAAACTCCAACAATTAAATTGTAACATCACTAACATCGTACTTTGTACTGATACTAACATCATGTTTATCAAAACTTGCATTTTATCGAATGGTAATGTCGCAACATTAATTATTTACTTGTTTGACATATTTCAATTGTAATCACCAGTATAGGCTTTCGTACTGTTGCCACAGGCATGAGATAATCTAATCAACTATCATAAAAATCAGGAGAATTTGCAATTCAACAAGTGGCGTGCTTCTTAAATAAACAAGTCTACGGTCTTGCCAGCGGCGTTTAAGATTATCATTTAATCGTGTCTTCAATAAATACATACAGAATTGACAGGTGTCAATCATTGTCAGTTTGAAACATCAATATACGATATGATCCGGTAGAGAGGCATATACAGTAAACTGCCATATAGTTACATCAAATGACAGTTAAAAGTTCTTACCGAAATATCCGGTATCAATTCCATCACTGACTTTTCATTTTTCAGATCGCTAATCTGATATCCCGGGAAACACAAATTCACAATTCTATCATCCTTAATATAGTCCGAGACGTACTTTACTTGACTGTGTCCGATAATAAGAGACATTGTTGCTTTTATTTATTTACAAGTATGAATTATAAATCACAATCGTCCATGTCTAGAGCACACTGACTGTTATTATTGATAATGATTATTAAATTAAACGTTAAATCACACACAAAATCAAATCAAATCAACATGTATAATTGATTAACACATTAACACTATTTCTACACAAACACGATGCTTGCTTTAATTTATATAGAATGGACGGTACCTTAGCGATCATTTAATATTTAAAGATACTATAATACAATGAGCAATGACAGGGCACCAATGAAAATGTTGTAGAAATGAGCGAAAATAATCATAAGACTGTTTGATATCAAAAATATTGAAATAAATATAAGATCAAACGTTATTTCATGAAAGTGTGATCAACATCTTACATCTGGTTCGAATATTAATTACTGAATCCACGGATGTTTGTTAGTATAATTGTAAGACTTTAAAGTAAATTAGATAAATGCAAACAACGTTCTTTTGAAGACAGAAGTTGAACATTATCTCATAATTAACCTTTAATTAAAACAGGGATTAAAGTTCTTTTTCATCTCTGATTACATTCAAACAATCATTGTCACTAAATCATAGCGCGAAAAACTTTACTTTTGCAAATTATTTTGCTTTAAACATCAATTGAACCTAATTACAACTGGCAGTTGACGATTTATTTTCATGCAAATCTATTTTCAAATGACCATTACCATACACCACATACTTATTTTGTTTAACTTTAATATTTGCTACCCAAAATATTTGTATTATTTGTCCCATCTATTTACATGGTCCGCAAAATACCAGTCCGCGTTTTATACCTTACTGGTCCGCAGTCCGCTAGTCCGCAGTCCGCTAGTCCGCGCGTGTTAGTCCGCGTTTTATACCTACCCACATTTTTCGTACCATATAGATCATAAGAATCCGGACGATCGAAATCATTTGCATTTAAGTTAACCGAAAAACGTAGTTTTTATTATTCAAGAAACATAAATCTCGTTTTAGACCGATCCTATTGGTTATACGTTTTACTTCCCTTCATTTACAGCTTGTTCATTTTGGCTCCCCCACACAAAGTGTGGTAGGGGAGCCATATTGATTTTGTGCTTTCTGTCTGTCTGTAGGTCTGTCTGTAGGTCTATCTGTCTGTGTCACAAACGATGTCCGATCAATAACTAGAGAATGGTTGGACCTAGGGTCCTCAAACTTGTTTGTTTTATATTCGGATGAAGTTTTGATTTCCAAGATAACAATATTTGATTGGAAGATCATAATTTGTTCAGAAATGTAATACTCAAAAAGAAAAAGATTAATTGGTAAAGATGATGTGTTATGCATTCTATGTGTTTAAAGATCTATTATTTTTCCAATTGATAATAAAGCTTTAGATTTACCCTTTGGTGGTAAATATAATCATCAACAGACGGGGTATATATGGCATTCTGCTATTTGTTTGTCAAATCACTTATTTGAGGCCGGGATGGAAATGACGATTCGTTTAAAACCTTCGCCTCTCACTGCTGCAGGTTCGAATCCCACTGGGAGCGCGACTTGTTAGTGAGAACGTGTCGATTATTACAGACGGCGTCAGGTATACAGTACTGGCTCGACCAAGGAAAAGGTGGGTGCTCACCACCACTGAAAAATCGAAAGTCATATATAGCTTCAAATGTGATGACGTAAACACCGTCCAACCAACCAACCAACCAACCAACCAACCAACCAACCAACCAACCAACCAACCAACCAACCAACCAACCAACCAACCAACCAACCAACCAACCAACCAACCAACCAACCAACCAACCAACCAACCAACCAACCAACCAACCAACCAACCAACCAACCAACCAACCAACCAACCAACCAACCAACCAACCAACCAACCAACCAACCAACCAACCAACCAACCAACCAACCAACCAACCAACCAACCAACCAACCAACCAACCAACCAACCAACCAACCAACCAACCAACCAACCAACCAACCAACCAACCAACCAACCAACCAACCAACCAACCAACCAACCAACCAACCAACCAACCAACCAACCAACCAACCAACCACACCAACCACTGTTTATAAACCAACAAAAAAACAAACGTGTGGTTTTATTAAAAAAAACGGATGTATGTCAGACAGCTAGCTAACTGCCTATTTTACGTCACCGGCTCTTATAATTCTTTAAAAGAAATGTGTTTACATGATACGTGTTTTATCTTACTTGTATACATATGTCCATTTTCCATGATAAACAATGAATTGAATTGAAGACTTTATTTTTAGAGGGTAACCCAGTTAGTAAAAATACTAATCTTCCCTGAGGCCCTCTTTACAAAGCAACATAGTAAACAAAAGCATATATACAACTGTTGAAGAGTATAGCAACACAACGATATTGACAATGGAAACAAAAGCGTTCACAAAAAATAAAAATCTATATTATGATTCAATAACAATTTTAACGAAAACAATTTCAGTTGTATAGTCCTTTGTATCCACTTTATATACTTGTTTGAAAGATTTAACTGTCTTGCACGATCTTATGCTCTGGGATTTTGTTCCAAATTACTGGCCCAGAGTAAGACATGCTTCCTTCAAAAATCTCCTTATTTGGCCTAGGAATAGTAAAGTTAATATCACAATGAGATCGTAAATTGTGTGACCTTATGTTATGAAATGTTAATAAACTACTTTATCCCATAACATGCGGTGTGGGAGTGTAATAACACCATTCAATATTTTCAATATTCCACTAGTTGTGTAACATAACGTTAATGACGTCATGGACGGTTTTTGACATAATGTGACGTTATGTAATAATAAGGAAATTACTTACTTACTGACTTATAGTAGGACAGATTGTTGAAAACATTGTGCATTATTTGACAAGAGCATCAAACTTTGCACATAGCTAGACAATACCATACTGAAAAGATTTGGCTATGGACCAACGTCATATTTTCAAAATGGCCGCCATTTTCAAAATGGTCGCCAAATACGTAATAAATAATCAATTGAACCTATATGTATCGGTTTTAACAAAATTTATTACGGCAATCACAGCAAATTCCACACAGTATTAGAGAAAGGGTCATGACATATTATTCGGGTATATTTTAAGTTCAAAATGGCTACCGTTTTCAAAATGGCCGCCGAAACATATTGAAAATAGTAAAAAGTGTAATTTGTTTAATAGTTGTTTGTTAGAAAGTAATTAATATGTTCAAATGTTTTCACTCAGATTTCTTGACATGGCATTTGTTTGTCAATATTGCAAAAAGAGTTATTTAGAGGCACTCTATGGTTAAGGTATTAAGGTATTTACACGTTTAAATACTAAAAATAAGCTTCTTATCTTCTTATCAGAAACTGTCAGTTCATTATAAAATATATTTAATATAAATTATCTGACTTGGTAAACCTTATCCAGACAAAACAAGTAAACCAAAACCGAACTCGAAGACATGTTATTCTAAACTAGTTGCCGAGCAGAAACAATGGAATTGGCCTGAAATCCAATGTGAAGATCATAATGGCATTTTGCGTTGACGACTTCATATTTAAAATAGAGGCATTTAAAACATCGGAGACTTGTTTGAATACTATAGATAAACCAGTCCCCTTTTGGCAAATGTAAACTGAAAAGTTGTAGATTCCTTTCTGAAATAAACACATGTATCAGGGAATGCTCATCAAGTGATTATCATACTTACGGTATACCGGGCTTACAGTCATTTCACTGAGAGTGAGTGTGAGCAAGGCATGTCGACCATTGAGTATTGCACATGACGGTCATAAAGAGAAACCGAAAGTTCGCAATTGCAGTCACACTTTAAATCGTAGTCACCTATATATGTGTGTGTGAGAGATAAACTTCATTAATGTTGTCTCAATACCCATTTACTAGCTCACAAACAGAAAATAAGACCATAAAAGAAGATGGAGGTGCAGTATGTGCTGAAAACACATGACAGCTTGATGATCTCTGAACCAGATATAGCCCGAATTATCTGTTAATTTCAGTTACTGCAATGATTCATCAGGCGCTGCCGAAGAAAGGACTGCGATCTTTGCCATCATGACTAAGTTAAATATGTTCATACTAGTAAGACAGGTTGAATGACACAGTAGACAATAATTGAGGATTTACTGGTGCTTGACTAACATTACATAGAAGACTCTCGTGTAACAGAAATTGCTCAACAAATAGGTAAAGTATGTTATGCAAAGCATGACACGTTTGTAACTGAGCTTATAGACGACATAACCAAGTCACTTTTAAACAGATCAACCAGAACACGTATTTCCTTAGTGATCACCAACTTACAACATATTCTATAACTTGCTTTCTCCTCTCGCATATATATGTATCATATAAGGTTTGGATTAATGTTCATCTGGTGTCTCACCAGCCCTTTCTAACATTTGAAAACTTATTTGGATTTTAAGCAGACTATTCGAGCTCCTTTACAATGCCGTTTTATGCATGCTACACATTATTAAGTATGATTAGCAGTTCAGTTACACGTTGTTGAATGTCACTTGCAGACAGTTTAATAGGGGATACATCAGCCATGATGAATATATATATACCTGAAAGAGCGACAGCCATCATGCAAAACAAAAGCAGAGCTCTGGTTACCTGGCTCTGCAATCGGTTGCGACAGAAGAGAAACTAAACACGTTCAATGAAACAGAGATGAAGATGTGCTTTGTATCAGCCAAATAGAGTAGGATGCAGACTGTTCTCCATCAATTCAATAAAAGGTTGATACAGTGCGTGTGTTGCATGTGGCAAATTATGCCCAACAATACTCCATTAAACTTATGATATGTACAGTAGGCAAAGACGTAGTAGTCCATGCTATATCAATGGTACAGTAGATCCAGTTAGATGAGTTAGTTAGGTTATGGGTTAGTTTTAGGAGTTAGGAATCACTTTAGGTGCTTCGTTACACATTGTATTGCCTAAGTATTAGGTCATATAAACCAAGATTCATAGCTGCGTTTCACACTTGACTAGATGTTATGAAATATCTTCATTTGCTGAAAGAGGTAAACCTGTGTTTGGAAAACCTGTGTTCAGGTTGCACAAGCTTTCAAATTCCAAAAGTTGTGCTACTTGGAAAATGTGTTTTCCTGATATATGACAGAGAAAGTACATGTTACAAAGAATTGTTGACATTCAATGGTTCCTAGATAAAACAAGTCCATGTCATCAATAGCAGCAGCTCTTATCCAGCACACCTGCCGAGTTGTTTAACAGACTGGACATTTGTTGGAGAAGTGGCCTTTAGGTCCACCCCTGAAATACCAACATCCGGTGACTGGAGGGTAGAAGAGGGTATGTTGGAGTCATTGTTACCAACACTGCCACTGGGCTTAGTGTTTACAAGGAATTTTTAAATGTAGATGACAAAGAGACACGTGTGTGACAAACGATGTGAAAAAGCAGGAATGATGTATACAGTCTTTTGAAAATGGGACACTGCGACTATTGCACTCTTCAGATCATAGATCAGTAAGATTAGATGAATGGTAGCTCTGATAATGAACATGTTCGACTGATATGACCAGTTATTATAGTATCTTGCTAATATCGTTTATTAAATCAACAAATGTAATTTAAGGTCTTAAATTTAATTCTGATAAATCGAAGATGAAAAATATTGTTTAAGTATCCTATCTTTTTCTCTCTAACCGTTTAGAAGACTCGGCAAGCTTGATTTTTTTTAACACGCGTCAATCCCGTTAGTTTTGCTATTTCATATGCTTGTTTTAAAATCAGTATTAATAATTATGTAAATAGTTCAAAGGAAATTAGTTTTACAGATTGCTAATTGGGGAAAGTATTGCACCAATACTACCTTCTGAAAATTCTGAATTTAAGTATGTGCAAGCAGTTTTAAAGTCAAAATGATATTGGATTAATAAATATAGGTGATAATTTGGATGCTTGATAAATAATTTAAGATTGTTGTGGTTCCTTTTAATAGTGTTTTACCAAGTCACTGGATGTATATTTAGAGTTATTATAAACTAAAAACCTCTAATAAAGACGAGACTTAAACACCCTTCAGAAATGCTTACGGCTAAAGACAACTAAAGACAAAATAGGCTCAGAGTTGGCATAGTATGTATTCATGTGTAAAACCCCTAACCCCTGAAGTATAGGGTGTATCTAACAACTATGTATTGAAGTATGAGATACACCTATAGACAAACACCTAAACAACACCTTTGTAAAACACATGTTGTTTCCCCGTGTACAAAAAAAACAAAAACAAAACATGAACATGGCAACCATTTTGAAGAGGAAATTACCAACATTATATTATATATTTTATTCTCTATCAATTTCCTGAATTTGGTGTGTTTACAATAACAACATTTGATGAAACCAATTAATTATGGGCTTCATTAATTCTTTATGGATATGTTGTGGCCACTTTGAAAATGGCTACCATTTGGAAAGTCTAACGTGGGTCCATAACCAAAAATGTTTAGTAGAGTATTGTCTAGCTATGTGGTAAATTTGGTGCACAATTTTACCAATATATGTCACCAATCTGCCCCACTATTACTTACTAGAAGGCGTGAAAGGAGTTGCATTTTACATTACCTCTCATGAACAGACTCAATAAAACCGAGTCTGTTACTTTTTGGCTTGCACCTTCGGGTATTGATTTTGGATTTTCACAGGAAGTAACCTGTTCCTTGCTCAAAATTGAACAGGAAGCAACCGGTGCTCAAAACTTAAGTCGCAAAACCCGAAAAGTCGAAGGCGAAAAGTCGCAATGTCGAGATTTTGGGCGAAATTTCGAATCGGAAAATCGCAGACCCGAAAATCTCGACTTTTCGCCACGAAATTTCGTCCAAAATCTCGTGTTTGCGACTTTTCGCTATCGACTTTTCGGGTGTGCGACTTTTCGGGTTTGCGACTTTTCGGCTTCGAGATATAGTCTGGACTAGTTTATATGTTGGCTCCCTTCTATTTTTGTAGTAAAGAAAAAGGACAACATGGTCCCAGAATATTACTTAACAGAAATAGTTAACATTAGAAAGCGTCGACCATGTACTTTCTAAAACAGTAAAGATATTTAAATAAGGACGCGTAATAAGTGATTTAATGAATGTAACACATACATACATCAGAATCACAAATTCGACCTATTTTGATGGAGGAAAATACCTGGGCCCCTCTAGAAACTTTATATATATTTATTTAGCTGAAGATCACTACATTCTAAACATGTAAGGATAATTAAAATCCTGTAAAAATTGGGAAAGTTATAAGACGTTATATAAACATGACATGCGAAATTGTAGTATTTTAAAACCGCGGTATTTGGTTCGAAACACCCACAGACTATTTTTATTATTTTTTTAAAGATAATGTCTTCGTTCGTGTATCTTTAAATCCTATGCTATGTTGTTTATCTGGGTGTAAAAATAACTAAAATCCGTTTATAAATGAAAAAGTTATAAACTTCTGAAAACAACTTGTACATTTAATGAAATTACCGAATTTATATCCGCTGACAAAGTTTTTCGTCTTATCAAAATTATTATCCACGAATCGAATGTGTATTGTTGTACTGTTTTGAATATGTATACTGTTCTTATTTTATTACTCTTAACTATTTTATTAAATAATAGTAAAGTGTACTCTTAAAATGATCATTTATTCTATATGTAATTAAGATTTAAGCTATTCTGATCATTAGTTTTTAAAATTGTATAGTTTACTAATATGATATCTATGGGCGTTTATGATGAGATCAAACAGCATATGTTAATAGACTTCTTAATATTTGTTTGTAGCAATTATCATCGATTACAGAGCACAGTAAATCCGAAATAATAAAAATATGGTCCAAGTAGAATTAAAGGAAACGTGAGTTTGTAGCAGTTGTTATTTAATATTGGGTTAATCCAGCAATTATGCACACTGTTTGAATAATTTAAAGTGTTCAAAGAATAAAATAAGTGTTAAGTTTGTAGAAGTTTTCAAGGAATTCTTGAGGTAGATGGGATATTCGACAAATCACTAATTTCGAAAATCGGGGAATGCAATTCCAATTATATGTGTTCTTGTTGCAAAGGTATCGTCAGCTATTGTTTAATTGTACGCCAAGGTCTTTTATAAATTTGGGAGTTCTGTCGGGTGTTTTTCAACAAATCGCACATATCGGTGCATATTCGTATTTATTCATGAAAGTCAGATGTGTGTATACGTCGAGATGAAAAGTTCATCATGTGAGCATGACACAGTATTATAATTTAATATCAGAAAACAGTGTATAGCGGTAAGAGAGAGAGAGAGTCAATGATACGGAGCTAAGGTCAATGATACGGAGCTAGCGTCAATGCTAAGGTATTTGGTGTATATTGAATGTGTGATAAACTGTATTGGCACAGACAATATTTTATAGAATCTTGATCTTGCTCTGTTAATGTGCGACGTCAGAAGATATGTAAAGTACCGCACATGCGTTAACGGGAAGAGAGATTGGTCCGACTTGAGCAGTCTGACAAATGAAATAACCTGGTTTGAGCAGCATTCGGCAGAGGCGATAACTAACGCTGGAATTGCATTCCAATCTCTTATTGCGCTTGGGATGAAACTATATTCATAAGAATCTTTGCTAGCGAATATTAAATGGAAAGAAAGCTCATGACGAGTCATTACTTTTCCTTGTAGAGCTGACCAGATCCTTTGTGGGAATGTTTGCCATGCCTTTTAACATGTTATATAGGAGGATCAAGCGTCCATCCTACGTTTTTTTAGTGGTTTGTTTCTATCCTAGCTCATTACGAATACCATGCTACCAGGATCATAACGATAATTGGACCACACAAATCGAGCTGCTCGGTTCTGTACTCTTTCCAGCTCCCCCTGAAACCTATACAGTGAGGGTCCCATACCGCAACTGCAGACTATAAGATCTGTGTGACCAAACCATACCATTGCGGGGACAACTTGAGTAGACCTAGGGTTCTGTTTGCTCTGGTGAAAACATTCCCTATGTGTGTATTCCACCTTAAATCTTCTGATGTAGTTACACTTGCTAGGCTGAAACCGCATGTCCCATTTCCTTGCCCATATGCCTAAATTGTCTATGTTGTCCTGTAACCGTTTCCGATCTTCCTCATTTTAATGGGTCTATAACACACACAATTACCAGCAAACAGTCGAATTTCTGACTGGATACCATTAGTCATATCATTTATGTACAGCGAGAAAAGTCCCGGACCTAGCACAATACCTTGTGGTACACCCGAGATGACAGAAGATCATCCTGATATTTCACCATTAACTACAACACATTGTGACCTGTTATTGAAATTATCCGTTAAATCAGTGAGCAAAACACTTTTATATATACATGGAAAGGTTACAGGAAGACATTTAGGAACTTAATTATCTTCCCGTTAACGCATGGTCGGTGCTTTACATGTCTTCTGATGTTTCAGCTGAACAGATCAAGATTAAGACTCTACAAAATGTTGTTTACGCCAATACAGTTTAACACTATACAATGTACACCAAATACCTTAGCATTGACCTAGCTCCGTGCCATTGACCCTAGCTCCGGATCATTGACTCCAGCTCTTACCCAAAATTGACCTTAAATCCGCTATGCACTGTTTTCTCATATTAAATTCTAATACTGTACAATGAATATTAGTCCCGTCACGTGACGTAGAGTTCAACTGTATCAACGTTCAAATGCTGCACTAAATGAATATATGATGGGATTTTCATCTCCACGTATACACACATCTGACTTTCATGAATAAATACAAATATGTCCCGAAAAGAAACACAAAGACCGCCCATAAGTATAAAATACCTAGGCGAAAAATTAAACAATAATTGGCAATAATTGTAATAGCAATCCTCAATTTTTGAAATAAATCGTTTGATTTAAGATTTATGAAATAATGAAAAATAACGAGTTGAACCCACCCTCTATTGCGTGTGTTTTTTCTGTCCTTGTCTCTAATTCGGAAGTGTTATTGACTCTCGTTTCCAAAAAGAGTTTAGTATCCGTGTAGTACTCTGATTTTGAAATAAAATTGCCAACAATTAATAAATTGGATGCTCTTATGTGTAAGCAATCTAAACATAGTTTGGAACAAGTAAGTAAATAGTATGCCGTTCAAATGCAATCAAAATAATTATAGTACATAATTAAGCGTGTTTGCCGAAAATGGGTGAACCTGAACTATTTGTGTGTGTGATATACATTTAAGGCTATTTTATGTTATGGTACATAAACTGAATGAACACATTATAAATTGCATGATGTCATTGTCAAATTGAAAACAAACAACATGTCATAGCAGCCAACGAGTGTTGTGACAGTGCTTATGTCCGCGCCGCGCTTTTTGTCGGCACAGAATCTGAAAAAGTGACGATGTTTGTCCGCACAACGCTTTTTGTTCGCACCAAAACTGAAAAAGTGACGCTTTTTTCGAATTAACTCTGAAAAAGGGACGCTTTTTATCTGCACAGTGATTTTTGCATGCAGAGCTCGACTTATGTCCGCGTGGCGCTTTAAGTCGGCAGAAAAATAAAAAAAAGCATGTCTGCAGAAAATCTGAAGCGAAGAAGTGATTGTTTTTGTCCACTATTTTAACTTTTTCATCACTATGCAATATTATTCATGGCAGGTTCAATAGTGTATATTATAAATACCATTTATCATGTACGCCACGCCCGGAAATCGCACCATATGCACTGCTTTGGCAAAACCAAGAGTATAAGGCGGAGGATGTACGCATGCCCGGCAATCGCATCTCCTGCACTGCTTTGGCAAAACCAAGAGTATAAGGCGGAGGATTTCCAGATATAAACTATATTAGAATGTGTTTTTACATGCGGGCAAAATGGGACGAACCACCGACTTTTCGCAATCCGAATGGATAGCTTCCTCACACATATAGATTCCTGGTCATATGAGGGCTCGAACACAGCGGATAAGTGATTTCAAGGCAAAAACTCTCCTCGGCCACGCATGTCCCAAAATTAACGTATGTTCAGAAAAGAGCATAACAACTATTTCATTTACAGTTGTATAAAAATAGTATAAAAGGAAATGCAGCTTTCACAGAACACAGTAAACCCCAAAACACACAAAAGGACAAACATGGATGACAATGCTCACAAAGAATAAAGGCATATGACGTCACAAACACAAAATAGACTGACAATTGGGCTACCGCCTTGGAGCGGTCAGTGGCAAAAAAGGCCGCTGGGGGTTTAAAAAACATGATACTTTAAATGTCAACTATTTCGGATTCGTCTTTATAAATATTTTCTAATTTATTATTGGTTTTTGAATGAAAAATAGGTAATTCAACATTAGAATCATCAACTGATGATATTGAAACAAAGTAATCAAAGTAAAGTATTGAGTATGACGTTTCGCCATTAGGTAAGTCTGTTTTAAAGGTGGGATAGTTTCCGAGTTTTTGTTTGACTTGATGAAATATTTTAAAAGTTTCCAATAAAGGCGTCTGTCGTTGATATTTGTTTTGAATTATGTGTTCAACATTATTAAAGAAACGTTCTTTAGCGTGGCTTTTTAGATTATTAACTTTGTTTCGTAGCCTTTTGTATGCAGTTATATCAGCCAGGGATTATGTACGCGTTGCTTTAGCTTTCTGACGGTCACCCTGTCTTGACACACGTCTTATTTCGGAATCATACCACGGTTTATCATTTAAGCTAATTGTTACATTTTTCGATGGAATACACACATTAATCAATTCAAAAAAGGATTTCATAAGATGTTCACACGCAACACTGAGCGAATCGTTTTGTAAGAAAGACCAGTCTTTTTGTTGAATATTATCGTTGAGTTTTATCAGGGTCACTATACATTAACAAAAAAAGTTTATATATCGATCCTGGTTTTATGAAATCGGCTTTCTTATAATTCCAGACCCTTCGGGTATAATTTGGTCGAACATTGTAACTATATTGAAACATTAAGAATGTAGCACAGTGGTCGTTTATATCACGTGGTATGTTTAAAATTCCGGAATCTAAAGGTTTTAGAGAATCAGAGATAACAATGGGGTCTATCAACGTAGAAGAAAGATCTGTTACTCGAGTTGGTTCAGTTCATGATAATGTTTGTCATATTATTAAGCTGCATTATGTCCTTTAACAAATGGTTATCAGTGTTTAGTTGGTTCTCGTTAATATCACCGACTAAAATGATGTTGTTCTATAATTCGTATGCCTTTTCTAAGCTTTTGTTTAAGTTATCCCAAAAAATATTACTCGAATTTGGTTTTCGATAAACCGTACATATTAAAAAATGTTCGATTTTATCTTTAATTTCAATCCAGAGTGAGCATGGCAGTAAAAATTCTAGTTCTAATACACGTCTTGAGATAATGTTATTCGCAGTATACATTAGTAGTCCGCTAGAATATGCAGATATAAATACAAACACATTATAGGCAAAAATTGCATATAAGAATACATTTTATGAATCTAGATGGAGAAAACCAGACATGGAATGAAATCTGAACAAACTAACGTAACATTAATATACACATTTACAGCACCAGTATTAAAAGGTCAAATAAGCGTTGTCAATGTTATGATTTAATTGTGAAAGATATTATTCACAGTGTTCCATCTCGCTTTGATAGCATTAGATTGTTTTCAGGGTACATAAAGAATGAGAATTATATCTCTTCAAATGCTCAATAAAAACGCTATACTATATGGGAGACACTGTTCCAGTTTACAGGAACGACGTAACTTTTAAAAATGGGAAGACACATATTAATTATCCAAGTAAATACACTATAGACAGAACAATAAATGATTTTGTAAAAGATTGATGATAATACTGGTCTTCAAATTTGACTGCGAATGACTTTTTGCGAAAATCTAACGCGCCGCCATGTTCGTATAACGTGACGAATGTCGGTTTTTCTACTAGATACATGGGCGGATCAAGAGGGCGGAGCCGGCACACCCCAACCCCACCCATGTTTACATCTGCCATAAAAAGGTCTACGCATCCCTAAAACATGGCAAAATAAGTTATTTTGGAGGTGTTTTCTGTTTGTTAACCAAAACAAAATGTTTACGCCCCCTACCCCCCTACCCCCCCCCCGCCCCACCCCCCGTAAACATTTTCTTGTTTGCTTGTCAACCCATTTTTGGAAACTTACGCCCCACTTACATGAAATCCTGGATCCGCCCCTGAGATGCATTCGATATATGTGGGCAATACTTCACTTCAAAAATTAAAATATATTAGTCTGTTATTGAATTTATTTTTTAATAGTTTACATTATTTAGAGCCTATGGCTATACACTGTGTAACTACAGATGTCAAACACGTATATAGGTGAAGAATATACCCCCAACTTGTCGATGATTTGAGAACATGTTCAGAATAGTTTAGCAAATATTTTCATTTTAGTTACTACTTCGTATGGGATAGAGGCTATGAAGAGAAATCTTCATCATTAAGAAACCGAAAGGGAGAACGCGGTTTTTTAGTGGTGAAGATTTCTCTTCATAGGGTTTACGATAGATTTTATCGATAGTCTCTTTATAGGTCAAACTCTAAACCATGAAGAGCGATGGTAGTAAAATCTTCATGAATAAATGGTGCAAGTATTTGAAATTTTGAGCTATCTGATTGATTTAAAAAGTAGAGTAAACACTAAATACACCTACAATATGTCGACCGAGGATCTTTTTTGGTTAGGTCGTCTGAGCCTTTAAAATTGAATGCATGTCTTGCATAAGGATAATCATTTTAAAGATGGTAAAAATGCCGATTTAAGGTTGGGTGACATGCATTCAATTTTAATTTATTCATACATGTTCTACAAAATATTGTTTCATTATTCACAGATTCTAAACTAGTGTTTGTTCTTCTTTAAATGTTACGTTAAATGATAAACATTGTTAATTTGTTTTATTGTGTAATAACTCCACCCCCCCCCACCTTACCCCCCCCCCCCCCGCCCACCCACACACCCCCACACACACACCCTTTAAATCAGCAATGATTTTAACCGCTATTATCATTTTCTTAAATAAAACACATATATTCATGTTTATATGTTTTCTTTTTATTATTTTTCCTCCCAGTTGTTCCTTCTTCTCTTTATAAATTTCTGGCATACATAATACCTAACCATTGGATGCCTTTTTTAACGATTGCTTTATAATAATGGCCCTTCAACAGATAAGAGTGAGTGTGAAAAGAAACAGAATAATTCTCGACGTTCATACCCTTATATCGAAAAGATTATTTCGAGGGTTCAGGGCAAAACTATTGTATCTCCTTCTTTATTAGTATGTAGTTAAAATAGTTTTGCGCTGACCCCTCGATTTTGGTTATGTTGCGTGCTTTCTGATAATTAAATACACAGAAGCTCCGTCCGTTCGATAAATGAAACAATCTCTAACAATGAGACTTGTTTAAGTTCACAGACGGTCTCACATTCTCAAAACTTGCAAACATCTCAAGCTCAGGCTAAAAAATCAAATATTTCATTTAGCAATAACGTTTGTCTGTGATGTGTACTCCTCACGAAACGTTCAGTGCAGCTGTATTGTCTGCTTTTACAGCGACATCAGCCGTATCTGTAATGATTTTCATAGCTGCCTATGGGTAAATGACTGTGTTTCATGTAGCACATGCGATATCTAAAAGTTCACAGAGGGAAAATGGACACTGGTGTCAAAAAGTTCGAAAACAAGCAAATTCGATGAATTGATATCCCTCGCCGAATGATGTATTATCCTCGAGTGGAAGAAATGTGTTCGGATATTTTTTAATTAGTACAAATCATGACCTTGAGCCTTCATAAATTCGAATATCTACAAGATAGTATTTTTGAAATTCATCACCATAGTAGATTTGAAAAAAGATGTACCATTTTAAGGCATTGACTTTTATAGTGGGACTAAAGGGCTGGACTGGGTGTAATATTAGCAGGTGTGTATAATATTGTAATAAATGTAACATACAAGAAATGTAGAATGATTACTTTTTTATTACCTGGCCACGAGATATTTAACAATCTGATTATTTCATCTCATTACTACAGCTACTATTAAATGATCTTGTTATTTCAGGGGGAGGGATGTATTTGGCTCAAGTTTGGCTAGCTTTAGAAAATAAATCAAACTTTCAATTAAATATAAACACTCAAACCAAGTTTGACATGTGACCCAGGGTTCGAGCCAAATTTGACCCCTGAGTCACCATTTGGACGAACTTGGTAGAGGACCATATTAAGCTGAGTGTAAATACAAAATATTAAACCTCTGGCTCTTGTAGTTTCAGAGAAGAAGATTTTTTAAAGTTTTTCCCTATATAAGTCTATGTAAAACATGTGACCTCTGGTGTGGGGCCAAATTTGACCCCAGGGTCACCATTCCAACAAACTTGGTAGAGGACCATAAGCTGAGTGTAAATACAAAATATTAAACCTTTGACTCTTGTACGTAGTTTCAGACAAGAAGATTATTAAAGTTTTTCCCAATATATGTCTATGTAAAACCGCGACCCCTGAAGCGGGGCTAAATTTGACTCAAGGTCACCATTTGAACAAAACTGGTAGAGGATCCATAAGCTGATAATAAAAAAAAAAGTTTAAACCGTTATCTATTGTAGTTTCAGAGAAGAATTTTGAAGTTCTGCCCTATAACTCTATGTAAAACTGATATAACAAAGACCCCTAAGCTCCCATTAAAAAAATGACCCCATGAACCAAGGCTTCTTATGAGAAAAAAAAATAAGAAAAAAAAAAAAAAGAAAAAAAAATAAAAAATATAAAAAATAACTCTATGTAAAATTGATCACAAGGGCCCCTAAGCTCCCAATTAAAGAAAAAATGAACCCATGAACGAAGGTTTCTCATGAAAAAAGGGAAATAATTAAAAAAAAATAATAATATGCCTCCTGTGAGATTTGAACCCACGACCTGATTAATTCAAGGGGGACATTTATCAATCTTAAGGCAATAACTCCGGCATCCGAAATAACTTTGCCGCGTCAGATCCCACTATTGGGATAAACATTATAATCAAGTTTAATGAAAATCAAACAAGCGGTTATCAAGATATGACTGTGGACGGACAGAATTAAGCAATGTTTAGCAATTAAAGGGCAATAACTCCGGCGTTAATGGGGCAATTCCGGAAAAAAAAGCCACGTGTCATCACACTATCAGGATAAACATTATTACCAAGTTTAATGAAAATCCAACTTGCAGTTATGAAGATATGGCTCCGGACGGACGGACGGACGGACGGATGGACGGACAACGTAAAATTAATATCCCTCTGCCTTCGGCGGGGATAATAAAGATACATTATCGTATACATGTGTGAGGAAAAAAAATTATGCGATGAAACTTTTGAAATCATATCCTTCGAAATAGATGTTCTTTATGTAGAACAAATGCAGAATAATGTGGTTTGCAACATATGTTGTTCAATAAAGATAAATGTATAGCCTAAAAATCTGCAAATATTTACATCATGTCTAAATTTCAGAGTACCGGACCAAGGTTGCTTTGTAAAAAACGCGCGAGATTCTGGCAAGGATCCTGGTTGATAGTTGTTTTCTATATACCTTCAGATTAAAGAGAAAACGACGATCGGGAATTTGGCTCCACCAACAAAAACAAAAAACTTCTGTTGGCTGCATGGTGTTTTACGTCATCTTCAGAACATTTTAGGTTATATGTAGAGGATGTGATCTTGTTATAGTGATATAATCAGGTGGTGAGTTTGGCTAAATGGGTCTATGTCGTACAAGGTGTTTAGTCTGGCATGGGCATTTTTTTAAATGTGTCCCACTTTCTTCTATGAATGAAATTTCATAAAAATGGGGGGGAGGGGGGTGGGGGCTCAACAAATATGGTAAAGATCAGATAAAAAATGAAGTAACTACAGATTTAACAAAGGAAAATACAATATAGCATTTTTCAACAAATCATAGGGCCATAACCTGTCGTTACTAACTAGATCTAGCTGGTTTTAGCTGGTTTTCGAACTTGTCCAAAATTTCATTGATATACCATCCTTTGCACAACTAGACATCATACTGAGGCTTCCTGTCAAATTTTATAGAAATCCAGCAAGCCGTTTAGGAGGAGTAGCGCCGACAAGAAATTTAAAGTAAAATTCTCAAAGTGCCATAACTCCGTCATAAATCAGCAAACTGGAACAAAAACGTGAAATGCACAACTAGCCATCTTACCGATGCTTCCTGCCAAGTTTCGTCGAAATCCAACAAGGCGTTTAGGAGGAGTAGCGCAGACAAGAAATTTAAAAAAAAGTCAAGGGGCCGTAACTCCATCAAAAATTAACGAACCGGAAAAAAATGAATAGGCACAGCAATGCTTCCTGCTAACACGGCGTAAACACCACAAAAAAATAAATGAAATAAGAAAATTAAAATATATATATATATATATATATATATATATATATATATAAAATATGTATCTATTAATTAAAGTAAAAAAAAAAATATACTAATAATAAAAAAAAAAAGGCAAACCATCTGGTAAAGTTTGGTAAAGATCAGATGAAAAATGAAAGCCCTATTGTATTAAATAGGCAACATATAGCATTTTTAACTAAATCAGGGCCATAACTCCGCTGTTATTGGTCCGATCTGGCTGGTTTTCGAACTTGTGCGAGCTTTCATTGATATTAACAATCTGGTAAAGTTTGGTAAAGATCGGATGAAAAATGAAGGCCTTTGGCCAGTAGAGCTAAACATCATCAGCTCCAAAAAGTAGGTCAAGGTCATAGATGAAATCCAGGCATCCAAAAAAAAAGATGCACTACCGAAGACACAACTATGTCAAAATAGAATATGTTTTCTTCCAAAGATTAAGCTATAAATTAGGTTTAAAACATCTAGTGCATAATTCTAGTTCATGAGAAAATGATGTAAATGTAACAATTAAAGTTATCTGCCCTTTGCTTGGATGGTAAAGGTCACATCCACATTTGCTTTGTCACGTTGCAATGTACCACTCAAGATACAACTATAAGCAAAGTTTGAAAGGTCTTAGTGCATACAGTTTGTGAAAAAGTGACCTAAACGCCAAAGTTGAAGGCAAAAATTATAAGGTTATCTGCCCTTGCTTGGAGGGTCAATGTCACTTTCACATTTGCTTTGACACGTTGCGATGCACCTTTCAAGATACAACTATAAGCAAAGTTGTAAAGGTCTAGAGCATACAGTTTGTGAAAAAGTGACCTAAACGCAAAAGTTGAACCTAAATATTATTACGTTATTTGCCCTTTGCTTGGAGGGTCGAGGTCACTTCCACATTTGCTTTGTCTCGTTGCCATGTACCACCCAAGATACAACTATAAGCAAAGTTTGAAAGGTCTAGTGCATACAGTTTGTGAAAAAGTGACCTAAACGCAAAAGTTGAACCTAAAAATTAGTGTTATCTGTCCTTTGCTTGGAGGGTCAAGGTCACTTCCACATTTGCTTTGTCACGTTGCGATGTACCACCCATGATACAACTATAAGCAAAGTTTGAAAGGTCTAGTGCATACAGTTTGTGAGAAAATGACTTAAACGCAAAACTTGAATGTTGACGCCCCCGCCGCCGCTGCCGCTGGAAAAGCAACACCTATGTCTCTTTTTTCCTTCGAAAATGCGAGACAAAAAACAACTCCAACCAAAAACTCCGACTGCATCAAAATATTTACCGATGGTAGCAAAGATCCGAAAAAAAAACTAGCTGGATCAGGCGTAATATTATACAGTCCGGGCAACAAAATAATCCATAGGTTAAAAATTCAACTAGACCATAGTTTATCTGTATTTATCACATAACGTCCCTTGTTAGCAGTGTCGAACACCCATGTAATATTTTATTGTATGACACACGTGTAATACAGCCTGGAACGATTTTGCTTTGGTTGAGTTAAACCTGTAACACTACGCAAATTTATTAACTGAAACTATTTTATTTATTACAAATTCACCCAGATCTGAGTCATAAACTTACTATTTGTGACAGCTTATCAAAATAATGCACGATATACAAAACATTGTTGTTGGTTTGTTAAAAAGTTGGCGTAAACTGCTATTTTGAAAAGAGGTAAACCACGAACTCTTTTATACGCAACGTCATGTGTGAGACGCAACGTTACGACGTCACATATTTTATGACGTTTTGGCGCTAAAGTGTGTCTGACGTCGTGGCGGTTTATGTCCATCTGAATTATTTTTTACTAATTTGATTGCAATGTTATGTGATAAAAAGGATCTTAAACTCGTTCCCATTTCATATAAGATTTACGAAACTCGTTAAAATTAAAATAATTCATAACTCGTTTCATAAATCTTTTATGAAATGGGAACTCGTTTAAGATCCTCTATATACAACGGAACGTTCAGCAATATATGCTGCGATTACATGGGTAAACATGACTAACACCAAGAAAGTAGTAATCCTAAGTGAAAGCCTCAGTGTACTCCAATCAATAGCTAAGGGATGGTCCCAAACGAGGCAAGATCTAATAGTAAAAATCATGGATGCATCAAAAGAGCAGTAAATAATAATAGAACAATTGACATGACCTGGATTCCAAGCCATGTAGGAATAACGGGCAATGAAGCAGTGGACCTTATTGCAAAACAGGGCTCCATAAAAGGAAGTCTTATACCCCTTAAACCCGGAGTAAATGAAGTCTATAGTATTATAAAAAGTAATATCAAACAAGAATGGTTCAAAATATGGAAGAATTTATTGGCCAAAAAAAATAGGTGCGTTTTCTATTGCATGCTCTAAAAAAAATTAGGGTCGGTAGGTAGGCTTTTTTTTTTTTTTTTTTTTTGGAGCAAAATATTGTGAGATTCTACATGTATTTATCTCATAAACCCCATACAAGTGGATGATACAACTGAAGAAAGTTTCTCTGTGATGTCAGTTTACCTCGATATATTGTGATAAGTCATTGTTCAGAACAAATTAAAAAAAAAAAATGTTTGTTTTATTTTTTATTTTATTTTTTTTCATAAAAAGTTTAGGGTCGGTCGGGCCACCGGAAACACATGTTGTTTTTTTTGGCCATAGCAAAACGCAAAGAATAGATTTACATCCACATACGCCACCGAAAATAGAACAAATCAATGATAATAGACTCTTAGACGTTATATACACGCGGCTTAGGTTAGGGCGCACAGGAATAGGCTCGGGAATATACGATTACTTAAAGACCCAACTGGGGTATATAAGGGAGGTAATGGCTGGGGGTGGTTTCCCTTGTATATTTGAACATGTTTCATGTCAGGGACACTTTTTCTTCAAAAAATCATAAAAAACAGTTATAGTTATCTTTCAAAAAATATATGCTTGAAGTTTAATTGATTTTCTTTCATTATTATGAAAACAGTGTTATATGGTTCTTTCTGATTTCCATAATTAAATAAAATCATCAAACCAAAATTTCAAATTTCAAATTCATGGGAGGAGCTAAGTATTCCAATGGAGATCATGTGACTCCATTGTTTGTAAACAAATGAGCAAGAAACACATGGTAGTATGCTATTGCTGTATAGGTTAGTAAAATGTGTATAATAAACATGCTTAGCACTTACTTTGGATGTTTTTAATTTGTGAAATTCTCCAAATACATGTACATTTGTGTTGCAGCATTTTATATCCATTTTTTAAACACTTATTAATGTTTTCACCAATCGAAGTTTGCATCATTTTTAAAATGTTAGTATTATACTGTTTGTGTTTTGTTACTCAAATACTGATGTATACACATATCCTTTTTTTGAATGATCTGTGCAACAGTACATATATTAACATTATATCACAATTGTGTTGTATTACCAACAAAGACCGGTATACGGCTCTCCTGGTAGGTTAGGATAGCGAGACCTTACTAAGTTGAATACACATTCTGTCATTATCTCTCTTAGAATTCTAACAACACTCTCATCTGCATGGTCCCTTTTCATTAATCTAGCCTTTCTAACAAGATACTCAGTTTTGCGTCAAGCATTTCTTCTGTCACCCTTCTTTAAATTCTATTTTTGGCATGTGGTCTTGACCCACTTCCAAGCCATGATTGTTCATGTGTAATCACAAATGATTACATGGAGAACAAAAGCAATGGTACAAAAGAAACATCTACATTTGTCATCAAATCTGTTTCTGTAACATCGTTAATTGATAAAACTTGAGCATCATGTTCCTGCTTTCTTCAAATGAATTAATTGGTAGCTCATGTTGCACATTGTCATTATTTTTTTGTTCTTCTGGTGATTTTTTTATTTCAATAAAATTCCAATTGTAATGGTTGAAATTAAAGAGCTTCAGCTGTACGTTTTTGCTCTTCGATTACTAATAATGTTTTGGATGTATCCATCACACACAAAATAAAAAATATAACACGTTTTCATCAACTTCTAAAACATATCACTTCACCGCATTTTATTGGCGGCATTTTATTAAAATTAATGCCGCCAAGATCAGTATGGTGGAGTTCAATTTATATAGGTTGATCAACTATTTCTTTTATCATTTTGAGCATTTAAATAACATAAAATAAACATATTTAGAGATGACTTGCGAGTAATTAGATTACGCATATGTGTGTTTAGAATGTTTGATGAGAAATGAATAAAACAAATGGGATTATACAAATGCAGAAATGGATCCTCTACCTTACTTGTAATGGAATTGTCCAATTATGATACAGGCTAATTGGGCCAGTAGAACATGATCCATACAGTGCAACCTTATCAAAGATGTTGACATATATATACTCATTATGTCTGGTATTTGTGGATCAGTTTTGCTGTATACAGATTACACATTCATTAAACATATACTAATGGATGACAATTTGTCAAGGAAAAAAATAAAATAAAAGTGCTCAAAAGAAAAACAGATCAATTTGGCTGAATTTTGTGTTTTAGAATAATAAAACTAATGAATATCATAAATACAGTTATTGTGTACATGTTTAGTGTATGAGACATACAAGTCTACATGTATTTAATTACTTGGAAGAGAAAATTATGTCGTATCTGTTTAAAACTCATGGGAATTACTAACAATCAACAATTCAACAATGTATTTTCTGTCGGCTGCTGCAGTCCCAATCTATTTTAAGCTAACACTGTATTGCCACTCACTGATAATACACACACACAGCAGAGTTAATTTACATCCGAAGGTCTGATCGGATGTTGGGTCTTTAAGGAACAGAAACTGTAATGCTTGTGGGCAGCCAGAAACGTTTGAACACATATTTTTTGACCCAACGCGATTATGTCCGCGCTATAAGTAACAACGAAGCGAGCTACAGGCAGAAAGGCTAGAACTGGGCCTAACAGTAATTGACAAAAAACACTATTATTTCCTATAAAGTCTGTTATGGAGAGAACAAGGACATCAGTTTTCAAATTTATCAAAGAATCAAAGTTGGATACACTAATATAAACAGTAAGATCACGATTAAATAGGTACGTGTGTAGTTATATGTGTTTATATGTAAGTGTACCATTACGGGACCATGGCCAAATCTGCCATCCTTCCTGACACTCGGTATACTGACTGGTGGTGTAAATCTGCCATCCTTCCTCACACTCGGTATTGGTGGTGTAACTCTGCCATCCATCCTGACACTCGGTATACTGACTGGTGGTGTAACTCTGCCATCCATCCTGACACTCGGTATACTGACTGGTGGTGTAACTCTGCCATCCTTCCTGACACTCGGTATACTGACTGGTGGTGTAACTCTGCCATCCATCCTGACACTCGGTATACTGACTGGTGGTGTAACTCTGCCATCCATCCTGACACTCGGTATACTGACTGGTGGTGTAACTCTGCCATCCTTCCTGACACTCGGTATACTGACTGGTGGTGTAACTCTGCCATCCATCCTGACACTCGGTATACTGACTGGTGGTGTAACTCTGCCATCCATCCTGACACTCGGTATACTGACTGGTGGTGTAACTCTGCCATCCTTCCTGACATTCGGTATACTGACTGGTGATGTAACTCTCCCCGGTCCTTGGCTCTGTGAGCGCTGTGTAAGGGAAGCGATGTGGGGACGAAGCAGTGGACGATACTGACACTCGGTATACTGACTGGTGATGTAACTCTGCCATCCATCCTGACACTCGGTATACTGACTGGTGGTGTAACTCTGCCATCCATCCCGACACTCGGTATACTGACTGGTGGTGTAACTCTGCCATCCTTCCTGACACTCGGTATACTGACTGGTGATGTAACTCTCCCCGGTCCTTGGCTCTGTGAGCGCTGTGTAAGGGAAGCGATGTGGGGACGAAGCAGTGGACGATACTGACACTCGGTATACTGACTGGTGGTGTAACTCTGCCATCCTTCCTGACATTCGGTATACTGACTGGTGATGTAACTCTCCCCGGTCCTTGGCTCTGTGAGCGCTGTGTAAGGGAAGCGATGTGGGGACGAAGCAGTGGACGATACTGACACTCGGTATACTGACTGGAGGTGTAACTCTCCCCGGTCCTTGGCTCTGTGAGCGCTGGGTAAGGGAGCGATGGGGGACGAAGCAGTGGACCATATATTATAAGACATACACATAACAGTCATTGTCATGCAAGAGTGTGTATGACAGTTGAGCTACACATGTTTATAAACATAGGGGCAAAGGGTTATTGACAAGGTCACTGCCTACTGCGCCATCAGCTTATATAGTATATTAAAGTATAAATAAGTAAGAGGTGAGATATATATTAAGTAGAATAAGCACCAATAGAGATAATATCTCGATTATATAGATAATTATAGTTAGTATGCGCTGCATGTCGGTTCACCCACGAAAGCGCCCACGCCCCCCGGGAACTGATATGCAGAATATAACTTACAAGCATAAGATTTAGTATAGGTAACCAGATGGGGATAGGTCAAAGCGTTCAATTAATAAGAACATAGCAGGTAGCAAAACATTGGTTGATTTTGATGCTGGGCTCCATCCGCACATGGATAGTTTCTGTGGTACAATGATAACGGATGGACACAAGTGATCTTCTTTGAACAAATCTCAGGCGGCGCCGCGGCATGCCCCCCAGCCCCCCCCCCCCCGTCCCCCCACGTCCCCCGTTGGTCCTGCAGTTTGAGTGGCGTCTTTGGGGTCCGTGTCAGCAAGTTTGAGTACGGGCCTAAATACTAGCTTAACAATTATAAAAGAACAAACCACGTCTGGATATATATAGAAAATAATGTAAGCACGGACACAGGTACATATAAGTATGCAGTTATAGCTACATGCAGGTATAAGTGTAAATATGTGTAAATAAGAAAATGAACCATCATATATAAATCACGAGCTGACAAACAAGAACATTAGTAAGACATGTCAAAGCAAGAAGATAATGTAAAATAGTAGTCGACCAGTATTATTTAATTATACGTGTATGTAAATACTATATGTAAAGGAACAAATCTCTTATAATCACGAGATGGCAGACAAAGAGGTACGTATGCAGAACCCTAGCCAGCAAATACCATCTATACCTATAAGAGATTGACCAAAGCATCTTGTTGCAAACTCTGTAAATAAAACCTTGACAATTAAACGATTATATAAATGCCTATTTACCAATAAAGGCTAATTGCCCAAATCCAAAATGTAAATAATAATCTAAACTGGGGCCGTTGTATGTGTCTATAAACCAGCAAAATGTATGGTCTATCAATAATGGTTTAGAATCTCACTAACATGTCAGTATAATGCGCCTAGATGTCTTGAAGAGGGAGGCCGGACCTACAAGGCCAACCTATCTACGTTAGCCAGGTCAACGGCTCAGGGGCACACGTTGTCACAAAACCAAAGTGGGTTGCACACGTGCACCTGGGCACCTTCAAGAACCATCAAAACAACAACGCATTCGAGATGCAACCTACAAGACCACAACACCCAGGGAAGCTCTCTCCGATGAAGCTCCAAGCCTCCCCAAGTTGATCCAAACTGACCACGTCCAGACATTAACCAAGTCTCGTGCCCCGAGGCATCAAACCCAAATACACCAATACACACCTTTGATATGCAACTGCTGACCCTTGAAATTTAATAGCCACAGCTACGTAAAAAGCGAGCTGCCCAACACACCCGAAACCCTGACCATTAAATATAAATACGGTACCTTGTCAGTATGCGTATACCACATCACTGCCCAAAGACCGCAAACCAGTGTACGTAGTCCCATAAAAGAGGGCTATAACCACTGGATATTAATAAATAGGGTACTAGGCCAGGCAACAAGTAGGGCAGTACGCGTATCCCACATCGCCCCACGGCCCGTCGTCCCAGGCCAACCCTATATAACAAGTATTGCATTTGCGGACCCAAAAACACATACACCCAGCTAAAAAAAAAAACAGCATAAAAACTACCAAAAACACCCATAAACATAGCACGCGAAATTAGGTTAAATTAACCGCCAGTGCTATGATTATATATTTGGCACACAATTCAGAAACTTTGGTCGACTCTGAGGCGGAGTCATTCAAATTCAAAATTCAAAATCAAAATCTGTTTAGTCCAAACATAATGCCGAGTCAACGGGGGATTCTTCCCGGGGGCTCAAATGGTAGAGCGACTATACACCTTAGAAATCCTCCTCCTCCTAATATTTTAATTTTCAATTTTATGTATACATGTGTTATGTATAACCATAGGCCTAGTATGTTTAAATTCATTGCTCTCCTTCAGTCAACAAACAAAAAAGATGTTATCAATTTTAGCAAATACATCTCAGAAGCTTTCTCTTTAAGACGTACCATGATAAATAACTTATAATCTCATTCATACTCACTATAATACAATTGTTCTATTGTACCGTATTAGATTTTGATTCCTATATATATATATATATTTATTTTTTTCTCCATGATATATCTCATTTTTTTCTTCTTTTTTTCATATTAATTCATAAATTAATGAACCTGTACTAATCTTGTTATTGTGGTCAAATTATATTTGTAAAATGTATGTTTATATGATGAAAAACTATGTAATAGTTTAAGTCAATCAAATGTCTTCTTCTTCTTCTTCTTCTTCTTCTATAACGTGGTGAAGCTGTTGTGTAGTTGTGTTATTAATATGAGCTGTCAGATTATTGAATTTGCCGGTGTTAAATGTTGTGTTTATTTGTAATTATGATGATAAGTAGGTAGGCTATATGTTACCTAAGGTATTGTCGATGTTCCTGACGTTACTCGAAGATCATAATTATTGTGCTTCTTAAATTAAAGGTTTGTTTATCTACAAGACGGATGGAAAATGTGACATGAAATACATAATTTCAAATTAAATTCAAATACAAACAAGCATGTAACAGACTTACGTTTTTTATTGTTCTTTTTTTTTTGACAAATCCGACTGAACGTAATCTATTTGTATTGTGTTTAGTTTCACAAATGCATACTTTAAATAAAATTGAAAATTAAAACAGTTATTTGCTAAAGTTATTTTTTTACCCTCGCCGTCTGGCACAAATTAAAATATGACACAATTATAGTATATATCTGATGTCAACACACCACGCGTAGCCAGTGTTTGTGACTTATGTCCTCTTTGATCTAAACCAGGAGTGAGTATACTGTCTAAACAAACATCATGCTTAGGACAGCCAATTAGCCACGGGGTATCGCATTATTACGATTGGAGAGACCATTTATCTTTTTGATTGCAATAAACAACCGTAAAACCCAACATAAGCGACTGTACAATTAAATGTTTTAAGCATGGCTATATATCTATGTAGGTCCTATGATTTACGAAATCTTATAGTAGGAATAAAACAATATATTACAGAGTTATGTTAATTATTTTATATTTGCCATAACAATTATCCACAGTAAATAACTTTTTGCGATACATATTCGCTTGTGGAATATATTTTTATGAACATTATTTAAAGGAGAATTTATAGATTATAATTATAATGGCAATAAAAAAAACATTTTACCCAGAAAAGGTCAATATTCCGACAGCTTATATTACTAACACAACTAAAAACAGCACTCGCACGATATATTTGCATTATACGTTCTAAAATGTGTCTAAAACAAATAAACACTGTATACTCACTATACATAGTCAGTGTTGAGACACCCCGAACTCGAATTCTTGCGAAAAACGAGAGCGAGATTTGATAATGGCAAAATCGAGAATACCATTAGGGTATCCTATTGGTTTAATTGGCGGAGGGACTATACACTTTAATTTAAAGAAAGTTATTTAATGGTAAGAAAAAAAATTCGAGAGATTATGCTCAACACTTAACAAACAACCAAGAACATATGCTGTTAATTAAACGTATCGTACATATCTTAAAGTACAAGCACAGAGCGCTATTCCCTCAGCCACGCCAGCCCCCGAGAAGAGAAAAGAAATGACTAATTTGAAAAACGTGGAAACGTATACAAGATTAATGTTCGATGTTTGTGAGCTCCACACACGCACACCTCCCCGACCCAAAACTGTTTATTGCAGCAAATAGGTTTTGTTCATGATATATTTTTTCATTTATATGAAAGTGCTACTTAAGGTTCCTCTCACCTGCCCAAAATGAAAAAAAAGTAAATTCAGTTTTATATGTGATTTTGTTTGAGTTTGTGCATGTTTTGCATATCGTTTTAAGCGTCGTCGAACAAAGATTTTGAAAATAATAATGTTTTTGCACAATTTTTTTTATTATCATTAATATTTTGTAAAAATGTAACCGTAATTTGGGAATCACACGACGGAATCTCAAGTTCTTTTTATTTTACGGCTTTGGACAAAATAGTTATAAAGAAGTGCCATTTGAATGTTGTCAAAATTTAATGTCACAATACTCATAATTTATAAAATAAAACACCTATATTTTCAAATATATTTACAATTTGGGCCTATTTGTATGCCTATTTGTATATCTTCACGTGCATGCTTGCACCGGATTTTATGGAGGTTTGACAGCAGGATATGAGTACGGTTTTATGAGTGTTTCATGCTGATCGGGAGGCGATCGCATAAGCAACCAATTTTAGCTAGGTGAAACAATCATATAGCTACCTTGTTTTGTCAAATGCTGTATAGAAATCGTCCATATCCAGAAGAAAATTGCAATATTATCATCTTTTTCGCGATTTCGAAAATGCCAAATATGGCCAAATAACATACACCGGAAATTATAACCGAAAAAGTAGGTCCCACGTTGCAGGTGCACGTCGTAAATGTGATAATATTAAAGGCTGTAGTAACTGTGTAATATTTATACAAAATTAGGATGCGTATGATCTTAAATAAACACGGACATAGAAAACTTTGTTAAAATTGAGAAAAACTCCCCATCTTACTCGATGAGTTTGAGAAGACTATTTCTTGCGTAAGAATACAATTTCGCGAAAACAGAGAGAAGCCGGCAAATTATTGTAAACAAACGTCGGCGAACCTATAAATAAAGCGTAATCTTATGTCCGATCAAAGAACAGTATTGACGGTAAGGTTAAATATAACAAGGATGATATATTGCATGTTCATCTTTTACTAGAAACCTCACTTAAACGCGTGTATTTGGTTAATATGCATCACCCCTGTCTAGGGCAAAAAATGGTTCAACACGAGGTCACTTTCGAGGTCAAAATACGTAACGTCATATTATTTGGCATGCGATTTTCGGCTTGGCACAGCCTTCAGTATATCAAAACAGAATTATTTTCATTAGGAATTTTCATTTATTTCTCATTTTGAAGTAACTTTAGATTCCGTCGTATGATGGTCAAATTACTGTTACATTTTTACAAAATATTAATAATAATAAAAAAAAAATGTGCACAAACATTATTATTTTCAAAATCTTGGTTTGCAGACGCTTAAAACGATATGCAACACAACATGCACAAACTCCAACAAATCACATATAAAACTGAATTTACTTTTTTTTCATTTTGGGCAGGTGAGAGGAACCTTAACATACATTCTTTGAATACGAATATATCGTACCGATCTACTTTAATTTTATTGATTTATTTATTTAAAAAAAAAATGGCAAAAATATGTTTTCGCTTGCAACAGTAATCGAACCCTACATATCGTGTACATTGAAATCAAAATGTGCACTTATGGCAACTATGCTAACCTCTCGGCCACCGCGGAATGTTGTATCAACTTTATGTTATTGTGTTAGAATCCAGCCGGACCGGAAGTTAATCGCATTTATTTTCAACATCAAAACTAATGTTTTACAATTACATGTATCGCTTTAAATAATCATTTTCTTCTTTTTATACCGGATAAGCACGGCACGCATGCGCGAGAACTGCGCTGCTTCAGTCAACGCGAGCTACTGATTGATTAGCGTACATTTGAAAACAATTTCGATCGTAAAGTTGTTCCTTTTGCTCGCCCTATGGCACTAGGCCTTTTGGCGAGCTTTTCAACAGTAGTTTATGGCTGCGAGAGTCAGGTGTAAGAGGCCACATCCCTCGTCCAAAGAAGTTTACTGTAGAACAGCAGCAGTAGGGTTGATAGAAGCGAAGAATTCCAGCGTAGATATTCTGTATATAATTATATTCTCAAAGAAGATTAAGGTGAAGTTGTGGATTTTGGCCAATCGGATTGCCTGCAGAAGTGCGACTATGTCAATCCGATTGCCGGCTCGAAGTGGTCTCAACCAATCAGGGCACAGGTGATTTGAAGCCTCCCAAGTAGGTCAATCCTATCGCTCGTGGAGTCCGTGTTGGTGGTTTTGCACGTGGCTCCTCCGGTATACACACCGTCGTACCACATCGTCGTTGTCCAACATCATACGACTGGTGTATAACCCGCAGGATTAATCCAACGTCGGTTGTCCAGGGTGAGCCGTTGGGGCTATCGTAGTCTGCCTCTTGTCATGTGCGGGGACTCGCAGTGACAAGGCGCATTTCGCTGGTCCAACGTCGAAGTACTTCAGTAAATGTCTAAACGTCCCTCTTTAGGGACACGGTAAAAACAGGATAAAAACATATTTACAACATAACCTCCACGGGGTTAGCCACACTATTTGCACAGTACGCCTTACGGGGTCACTTTGTCCCTGACAGCCGCAAGACGTCCTGCCTGTTCGATGGTCTGACCTGGAATGGAAAACAATTGATGATGATGATGATTTCTAAGGTTTAACGTCCCTCTACCATATGAGCCCCGCCGTTGACTCGGCATTATGTCTGGACTATTTTGTGAGTGATTGTGTGTAATGCTATGTATCTATCTACAGTCTACTTAAAGCAGATCTAGTGCTGTCACACTGGAATACCACGCCGTAGTACATGATACCCCACTAGAAACCAATTGTAAAAGATACGCTGCTTTATACAGATAATGTAGTGCTGGAAACCAGCATATAAATAATCAAAACCTGTACTTAACAACACTATCTCAAACTTGTCGCCAGATGGGGTTCAACTATAATGGGGTGTCGCCATTTTGAAAAAGACGATGGTGGCAATAGGCGCAGGTAGAACCTACGTTTATTCAAAAGTCATTATCTCAGAAAATGTCGTAAAAGGGCCAGGGGCTTAACTACGGATACGCAGAGCCTCAGCTGTGTACACATTGTCTGCAAAAATCAGAAAATTACAAAAGTTAAAAAAAAAGCAAAACAAAACAAACAAACAAACAAAAAAAAGCGAGGGGCGAGGATATAAGGATTCAGATTATATCATCAAGAGTATCCGGGAATAAAACAAGTTCATGGAGTATGCCCCTGACAACATTAGCAACGCTCTAGCTAAGCCCCTGACAGGTAACAATTGTTTGATCATCAATAATATTTATAAAAATAAATAAAAAAATACATCAATGAATAAAACATCAAACATTACAAGTTATACAAATGCAGCAATGTGAATAACTAATGACCTGGACTAAATACTTGTATGCTGGCATAATGTAGGCACACATTTGATCAACTTCTGACGTATAGAGAAAGGCACTCAAAAAATAAGACTTTTTTTTATTTAGAATTGTTTTTTTTAAATAACTTTTAATGTTCATTTGTTCACAAATTAATATAATTGCATAAAGTAATACATTGAAAACCTCCGATAAACCGTTTATAATCTCCAAATACTTACGGACATTGTCAAAAACAAGTTTTAAAATAGGCATTTACCAATGGTAAACTTTGAATTCGCCAGTTTTCATTATTTTATACGTATAATTCTAGAGACAGTTGTATTGAGAATGTTGCCACTTTTGAATGCTGCTGTTTAACGGTTTATCAAGATATTATATAGAATATTTATAGCCGGTCGCTCCAAAGAAAGGAAGGACACATAACAATCTGGGAAACTGCCCTACTCTTACTAACATATCAATCCGACCGACGAGGCTAAGGGAACATGTTTTACTCAATAATACACAGAATAAATTGACTTGCGCCGACCAGGCTTTCACTCGGAGGAAATCCAACGTGCTATCAGCTAGACTACGCCTGTCCCACTGAAGAGTACGAGTTCCTCGCCGATGTTTCGAGGGTGAAAACTCGTTAAATGTGAAAAGCTTCAAAATAGATCAGCACATTGTTTATTTCCATAAGTTGACCCCGCACACAAACCCGACGCAATTGAAAATATTTGTGTTTGTGTGTGACTGTTTTGTTCGTGGAACAAGTTGATCCCACCCAGAGGTAAATTTTGAATCCGCGCATCTAAAATACGCTCTTGTTATTATTAAACATGCTTTGTATTAGGTTTGAACCGCACGTCGCAGATTTATCTTCACTTGCCGATATCAAACCGAGATATTTCGAACCGGGGAACATATCTAGTTGTTTTTAGCTCTACTGGCCGAAGTCCGTCGTCCGTCCGTCGTCCGTTCGTCCGTTAACTTTTGCCTTTTGAACACTCTAGGGCCTTTATTATTAATCAGATCTTTACGAAACTTTGACAGTGTCTTCATATTAATGAAAGCTCGGACAAGTTCGAAAACCAGCCAGATCGGATTAAATTCACCGGAGTTATGGCCCTTGTTTTGTTGAAAAATGCCATATTAAGCCTTGTGAATACTCTAGCACCTTCAAATATTATTAATTGATCTTTACCAAACTTGCACATATTGTGAATATCAATGAAAGCTCGGACAAGTTCGAAAACCAGCCAAATCGGATCAGGAACACCGGAGTTATGGCCCTTGTTTTTTCTGGAAAATACCATTTTCTGCCTTGTGAACAACACTCTAGCACCTTCATTTATTATTTGATCTTTACCAAACTTACAAAGATTGTTAATACTAATAAAAGATTGGACAAGTTTGAAAACCAGCTAAATTGGATCAGTAATACCAGAGTTATGCCCCTTGTTGTTTCTAAAAAAATGCTATTTTCTGGCTTGTGAACACTCTAGCACCTCCATTTAGTATTTGATCTTAACCAAACTTGCATAGATTGTTAATATGAATGAAAACTCGGACAAGTTCGAAAACCAGCTATATCGGACAAGGAACGCCGGAGTTATATGCCCTTGAATTATTAAAAAATGCAATTTTCAGCCGTGTGAACACTCTAGCGCCTACATTTTGTACTCGATCTTTCCCAAGTTTGGCCAGATTGTTGATATCAATGAAAGCTCGGACGAGTTTGAAAACCAGCCAGATCGAAACAGTAACACCGTTATGGTTATGGCCCTTTTTCAATAGTTGGTAATGTACACTGGAAACCCCTGGGGTCGTGGGTTCAAATCTCACTGGAGGCATATATTTTTTCTTTGTTTTTCTCCATAAGAAACCTTGGTTCATGTGTTCAACTTTTTATGATTGATTTAAAATATATATATATATATATGTTTTTGTTTTTTTTTGATTTATTTTATTTATTTATTGATTACTTTTTCTTTAATTTTTTAATTTTTTGTTCTCATTTTCTAATAAGAAACCATGGTTCTTTTTTCTTTAATTGGGAGCTTAGGGGCCCTTGTTGGATCAGTTTTACATAGAGTTATAGGGAAGAACTTTTAAAATCTTCTTCTATGAAAATACAAGAGATAAAGGTTAATATTTTTTATTTATTATCAACTTATGGATTGGCTACCAAGTTTCCTCAAATGGTGACCCTGGGCTCAAATTTGCCCCGGCCCCAGTTGTCACAGTTTTACATAGACCAATATGGGGAAAAACTTCAAAAATCTTCTTCTCTGAAACTATAAAAGCCATAGGTTTAATATTTTGTATCTAGCATCAGCTTATATTCCTCTGCCAATTTTATTCAAATGGTGACCCTGGGGTAAAATTTGGCCCCACCCAAGGGTTCACAGTTTCACATAGACTGATATAGGATAACAAATTTAAAAAACTTCTTCTCTGAAACTACAGGGGTTAAAGGTTTAATATTTTGTATTTATTATCAGTTTATGTTCCTCTAAAAACATTGTTCAAATGGTGAACCTTGGGTCTAAGTTGGCCCCGCCCCAGGGGTCACAGTTTATATAGACTTATATATAGGGGAAAACTTTAAAAATCTTTTTCTCTGAAACTACAAGAGTCAAAGGTTTAATATTTTCTATTTACAATCAGCTTATAGTCTTCTATCAAGTTGTTTGAATGATGAATCTGGGGTCAAATTTGGCCCCTCCCCAGGGGTCACATGTTTTACATAGAATTACATAGGGAAAAACTTTTAAAAAATCTTCTTCTCTGAAACTACAAGAGGCAGAGGTTTAATATGTTGTATTTACCATCAGCATATGGTCCTCTACCAAGTTTATTCAAATGGTGACCCTGGAGTTAAATGTGGCCCTATTCCCGGGGTCACATGTTTTATATAGACTTATATAGGGACAAACTTAAATTACATGAGCCAACGGTTTAATATTTTGTATTTACACTCAGCTTATTGTCCTCTACCAAGTTTGTTCAAATGGTGACCCTTGCTTGTTTTGTTTTCAAGACAAACGTCTAGAACAGTTCTAAAAAAAAGTTTGAAGTTTGCTGAGATTCTGGTATCGTTTCTGATTGGCTGATACAGATGCACCTACTTTCGAAGACATACAGAACGGTAGAAAGACAATGAATTAATAAATAAACAAAGAGGGAAACTTCATCATTATATATGTGCTATAAATAAACAATTTGGATCTGCACGCTACCTGTTGTATGCTTAAAGATGAATGGGCACCTTTTTCGTAGTATTATCAATTAACAAATTTAACTCTTAAACATCATATAAACAATTATTGATAGTCTCGGAGAGAAACATATATTGAATACCGCTACTAAGTTGTATGAACAAATTAGCATTGTTCGCATGACGATGATACTACTTCCACCCGAGGAAATGAGGTAAATTTGAATAAATAGCTGCACAACTGTTGCCAGATAATTGGTAAATACATTTACCTGTGGATTAATGTACCTGTTCAAAGTTTTCTACGTCATCAAATAAGATCTTATTCTCGCTTTTCACAGATATTGCAATGTGTGAATTTTAAATATCTATTGTTGTGTATTGATTTCGATTTAAATAAACATAAACATGTTCATGAAACAAAACATGACCGGAGAACTTTAAGCGGCAGCGCAGCGTATAGGGAATACAGCGATTCTAACACCATTGATTTGATAACGTAATTCTCTAAGTTGTAACTCTTCAAAATACTTCGTCATCTGTTTCATTTTAAGTTTTAATAAGCATATTTAACTGAATAAATTTAAAGCATGAATACTAGGGTCTTACCTTTGTTTTTATAAGTTGTGAATCTGCAAGGTGATGTAGTGCACTTATTAAAAAAATTAAAAGAGCGGTAACAGACGGCGCCATTTCTGTAAATTAAAAACTGCCATAATAGTACGTCTCTGTTACCAGTAATAATCTTTATCTCTATTATGTCATGCTTTTGCTCATCATCTTTTCCTATAACAACCCAATGTGACATAAGCTTCATTCAGTCTGCCTTAAAACCAATTATTTATATCCAGAATATTCGCAAGAATTTAATTACTCTAAAAACACGCATCAGTTATTTAGAGCGGTAACAGACGGCTGTTAATTAAAATGTTAATTTCTCATTAGCGTTTGTAAAATGACGATATTCTAGTATTATGCTATTAAATATAAAAGGCTAAAATTACTCGTATTAGTTTCTGTAATTTGTGCTCAACACATTATAACAACATAGTTCACAGTTACATTTACACAACTCCGCATGCGGAATTGAAGAATGCAAGAAAAGGTGCAGTATGAGGTAATAAAGTCTCTGAGAATGCCAAGAATAATGGCGGAAGTTCACGTTTTATTTGTAATTATTTATGCGTTTGTCTGTGAAGCTTTTAATAATCCCTGAGATATTTAGAGTGTGGTGTAACCTGTTAAATAATGGAACTGCTGAAAGCGATCATTGACTATTCGTTTTATTAAGAATTTTCGTGTTTTTTTAAAGACACTGTTTGTCATTGAAAGGAGCGTCTTACATTGCAAATTGTTAAACAAAAGCATTTAAAACATAGTTTAAGGTGTTGGCATGTCATAAATATCATATTAAACTAGTGTAATAAATTTGCAAATGAAGGCCGAATCATCGCTCGACCTTTCCGTAGCCGTTAAACCGGCTCCTAAAGTCGCGCAATATTAATACGCGAAAGAACTCATGCATATATCGCTATAAAAATGTAATAACCTATAGGCGTGTGTTTCATAGATAGATACAGTAAGAAATTACTCGTACTCATGATTATCTAACATCCTGTAATAACGAAACTAAAACTTCAAGTAGCCTATGAAAGTCGAACAGGAAAAGAAGCACTCACATAAGTTCGTTCAAAACAATTGTCAAGTCTGGTACTACATTTCGCAACACATTAATTTACATTATATAAAAGAGTATGAAAGTGGACCTTTGGAAACGGCCGAACACTATAATATTAGTTATTAGGTTTGTTACTGACCCCCTACAGAAATATGTGGGGTCAGTAAGTTTTATAGGATGCGAGGCGATAGCCGAGTCCCCCTATATATCTGACTGACCCCATATATTTCTGTAGGGGGTCAGTAACAAACCCAATAACTGATTTATTGCATCGAGCACATTTTTAAGGCAAACGCCGATATTTAACCCATTTTAATGGAGCGTCAACGTCATTGAAACGTTCGCGCAAGTTGACGTCACGACCGGTACAGTTTAAAAACATTATTAAATTTACTTATTATGTTTGTTACTAACGATTTAAAGAACTATTTGCAAATGATTTAAACTTTAAATCCGAACTGTACTCCATATTGTTTTAGTGACCCTCTATGAAATCTACTGACCCACTATAGAATATTATTGCACCTCGCACATAATCCTAGGAATTTCATTAGATAAGAGCGGCCACATGACCCTCTATTATTCTTTATTTCACCTCCCACTAGTTTCTGGCCTTTTCATTGGATAAGAGCAGTCACATGGTGACCCACTATTATTCTATAGTAGGTTAGTAGCTGACCCACTATTGACACACAAAAACAAAATGGATGCCATTCACTAAGATTCGTCTTTTTAATCATTATTTTCCTCCACAAAACTACAAATTTTAACAAATATTCAATTCATATCGGATTGTCGCGTTTTAAACAAACTTTTTGTTTTGCTTGGCCTTTATTTGTAACAACAAGAGTTATTTCCCTTGTCGACCTTCACCTTGTCAATTCAACTGCAGACAACAACAAAGTTGAATAATGGCTTCCGTGAGTAGATTTGGAGCAACTTCAGCCGCAGAACAAGAGGAAAGGCGGCTTAATCTCAACGCAGACAAAACTTTAAAGGCAAACAAGTTTGCAGCAAAGATTTTTAAGGAGTATTTGTCGGAAAAGGGTGAAAATGCTGACTTTGAAACATTTTCGGTGGCGGCATTGGATAGCGCTTTGGGGCGTTTTTACATGGATTTGCGACGAGTTGATGGATCCACTTACAAAATAACATCAATGGAGGGAATACGCCACGGTATTAACCGCTACCTCAAGAACCCACCGTTTAATAAACGTTTTGATATCATAAAAGACACTGAGTTTGTGGGCAGTAACATAAATTTTAAGGCAGTGCTAGTTGAATTGAAAAGGACAGGGAAAGGAGATGTGGTACACTATCCTGTAATCACTGAGGCAGACTTACAGAAGTTGTATTCCAGCTTACACATGAATACAGACACACCGCAGGGACTGTTTCATAAGGTTCAATTTGACGTCCGACTGTATTTTTGTAGGAGAGGCAACGAAAACATGCACTCCATGAACAAGAGCACATTTACCATTGAAGTGGATTCTCAGTCGGGTCTAAAATATGTCAAGAAAATCCAAGACGAGCTCACCAAAAATCATAGAATTGATAAGGAGTCTACGTCAGGCGTAATGCCAGAAACGCCAGGTATGCCTAAAACTTATATTTACCAAAACTGCAAAGTTTGGCGGTTATCGTTGAATGACTATTTTTTTAAAAAGCTTATTTTCCTTTTCTTCGAAGAAAATCTGTATAAATTCATTTTATTTATTTCAAACATCTAAATTTTGTCAAGACAGGCAAAAACTATAATTTTACATCAATATAAATGTTTTAAAACCATTTGTTCTTTTTTGTCACTAATGTTGTTGGTACGTGTCTTTTTTATGACAACTAAGTAGATTAATGTGTACGTTATATTAACAGGTTCAGAAAAGTGCCCTGTAGTGTCCTTTGAGAAGTATGTCTCCAAGCTGAATCCTGAGTGTAACAGGTTAGTTAAAACGATAAATACTCTATTTAACAAGTATTTCATATTACCGGGTACATAGAGACAGCATCTGCATTTCAAAATGTGTCCAAATAATTAGAGACACACAAACTCTAGACTCCTGGATTTGCGATTGTATTACGGTAACCAATAATTATATTGGCAATAACCTTTACACGAATGAACGTCACTATAGCGAAATACAAATCTAAGAAGCAAGTGTTATTTTTGTTGCCGGTCATATCTTCCTAATTTTGTTTGAACTTTCAGTTAATTATTTATTCTTAAAACAGTTAATGTTACAAAAATACACATTTAAACCTAAAAAGTAAAAAAAAATTTATTATTTTCATTTCCAGATTATGGCAGAAACCCAAAGACAGCTTTCTGTCGGGAGATGCGATATGGTATTGTAACGTGCCGGTAGGAGAGAAGAAGCTCAGGGGTTTTATGTCGTCGCTATGTACATTATCCGGGATATCAAAATCTTACACAAACCATTCCATCAGAGCCACAGGTGCCACACTATTGTCCAAAAATATGTTTGGACCTGCCCAAGTCATGGCCAAGTCAGTGCAGTCCTTGACAGTGTACCAGAGGGTTGATGACCACGAGAAAGTACAAATGGGACAAGCGTTGTCAGAAAATCTTGTACCAACAGTAACGAACAAAGTTGTACCATATTCAGGTCCAGTTACACCTTCAACATCTATGGCAAGCAATGTACCATTGCAGGATATAAGTAACCAGTTGGCTGGCATTAATCCGGAAGAGTTGTTTAATGATTTTGAAATGCCATCTAATCAACTTCAATCAGCAAGAAATAATGCGTCACAGAACCCAGTTTTTCACAATTGCAGTGTTACATGGATTAACAGTATCACTATTAACAAGTAACTAAAATGATTGATTAATCGAGAAAATGGTGAAAAATACTTCAGCACATTATAGGACAATGAGCGCGGTAACATTAGTTGGAAAAAGTGCTAAATTGTGACTTGCGACTGTGAAAGTGATTGGCGACTGTGATAGAAAATTGTGATTTGTGACTGTGATAGTAATTTGTGACTGTGATATATAGATAAATTGTGATTTGCGCCTGTGATAGTAAATTGTGATAAATTTGTGACTGTGTTAGTGATTTGTGACTGTGATATAAGTAATTTGTGATTTTCGGCTCGGACTGTGATAATAATTTGTGATTTGGGACAGTGATAGAAATTTGTGATTTGAGACTGTGATAGTAATTTCTTATTTGCGACTCGGACTGTGATAATAATTTGTGATTTGAGACTGTGATAGAAATTTGTGATTTGTGACTGTGAAAGAATCGGGTGATTTGCGACTGTGATTATAGTAACTTGTTATTTGTGACTCACTGTGATAACTTGTAATTTGTTAAATTGTTAGACTGTGATTTCTTAGGCCAACTATGAAAATGAGTAATTAATTGCTCTTGTTATGTTTAACATTAAAATTATTTAAAATTGTTATTTTATTTAATTTGTTTTTATTGAACATATTTTTTTAATTATTGGACAGTGTGGCCTCAGTATTTCTATCGATTCAGATGCCCGTCTAGTCATAAAAATTGCCAAAAATACATCTCCTTTACCATAACAATAAACAAACTTCATTTTAATTTGTCAATTTTGATGTTCGTGAATACTAAGAAATCTTGATTTTTTTTTACCCTACCCACCTTATCTGGGTCAAGAAAAGTGATGGCCGCTTTACCATAACAATAAACAAACTTCATTTTAATGTGACAAATATGATGTTCATGAATATTTTACTAAAAAAGATTTATAAAAAATATATATTTTTTTTTTTACCCCACCCACCTCATCTGGGTCAAGATAAGTGATGGAAGGGTGGTCGATGAAATAAATCAATTATTGGGTTTGTTGCTGACCCACTACGGAAATATAGGGGGTCTGTAGGATTAATAGGGGGACTCGGCTATCGCCTCGCCCCCTATTAATCCTACAGACCCCCTATATTTCCGTAGTGGGTCAGCAACAAACCCAATAATTAATAATAGTTGGTCAGTAGATTTCATAGAGGGTCACTAAAACAATATGGATTACAATTCCGGTTCAAAGTTTAAATGATTTGGAAATAGTTCTTTAAGGCGTTAGTAACAAACAAAATAAGTAAATTAATAATGTTAAGGGGGAATTGACCTATTCGAAAATGTATGGGTACGCATATGAAATATATATATTTGTAAATTTGAAGATATTTGCGATTTGAATCTGAATTTTGTTTTGCCGTTATTTAAACATGTTTTTATTAATAACGTCTCAAATATGGCCATGTTTGACGTTTTTCATAAAAGCCCCGTTGTACCCAGTTTTCAATGTTTTTGACATGTTTAGAGTGTTAGGCTAGTCACATGTAATTACTTTTTATATCAAACTGTTCGTCTTGATGAGACCTTTCAATTGATATATAAATTATTTCATTTACAATAAGACATAAAATAATATTTATAGAATTTCCTTTTCTTTCTCCGATTTTTTAAAGTGAAATTTTAAGAAAAAACAAAGTTAAAGCCTTTTATCGTTTAAACGGCTTCATAAAAAACTGCACAGTTTTAATATGTTTTAGGGAATTTAATTTTCTATCGGAGTATAAAATAAAATTTGCTGGTCATCGGAATATTTGTTTCTGTATTCTTGTTTTATGAACCATAATACCCTTCGAAAAAGACGTCGTGTCATGAAAATAACGTCGACGTCGACGGTATTTGTATTAAAGGTACATTGTAAATGTTGGTGATGTATTAACAATTATTTTGTGATAATTACCTATTCGTATATAATTTATAGTTACCGTCTAGATGGACTGTACATGTTACTCAATATAAATTGCTGAATGTTTTTATCAATTCGTCAATTTCATTGACTGAAATATAACTTATATTGAATATATGTGATTAAATATATGTACGTGAAAACAGACAGTAATGATTTGTTCGTGATTTTTCAAAAGCTAGCGATTTCGCCTATCCAACCCATGTATTGTTTCAAAGGTGTCTACAAGAGTATAACACATGCATTACAATATAATACTAATATGAGTAGTAAAAATAGTATTTATATATTATATACGCATGCATAATATGAAAGCAGAATATAATTAAAGTATGCATTTAAATTATATAAGTGTATGCCCTTGTTGTTGTTAGTGTTTGCATGTAGAACACACTATTACTGACAGTTTGACGTCATACGACTTAAAAATGGCCTCCACCTCTAGCAGGTTTAACACCAGAAAAAAGAGAAAATTTGTAGCAAAGGCAAGGAAACAAAAGGAAGAGATTTTAGCTAAATATGTGCAAAGCATTAAGAAAAAAACATATTACAGTTCCAGGGCCCTGGCGTGGCGGTGCCGCGATGCCTTCAACTCAGAAAGTGACTTACCGCCACGCCTTAATGTAGCCGCGATGCTTTAAATCCCTTGCCGCGATCCCTTAATCCTATCAATATACAATTTTCCCTTACTGAACAGCTGATTACCTGGCTGTGTGTAAACTGCCTGAAGCTATGACGCGTGTTGATGCAGTAAAGGCGGTCACGTGGTACTCAATACACAGGGCTTGTGTTATGTATGGCAGGTTATATGCTAAGTGTTAAGTAAACAAAAGATGATTAGGGGAGTGAGTGCCGCTAATTAAATTTGGTTTATTGCCCAAATTGGTCATGATTAAAGGAGAGCAGTATCGTTGATTGGTATTTGTAACGCATGGGGCTAAATGACGGGTTTATGGATAATTTAATTGAACGTACGTTTATCGTGTATTAGTAGGATAAATTTACGAACACTAATCAATGTTTTAATCGTCAGCTTTGTCGGTAAGTATAATGAATGAGGTAGATATTTTGTAATTATTTAATAATAACTCAATGAAGTAATTAAGTTAGCATATTTAACTGATTTTTTTATCTTGATAGTTACGCTAATTAATCGATATTTTCGGGAACTTTAAAGAGAAATCGTCAGTTTGCTTATTGAAGTTCAGTGAAGATTTTGTAATGATATAATTTTTTCTTTATTAAATAATTAAGGTTGCCACCAATTGCATTTGGTATTAGAATAGCATTTTTTATTAAAAGATTTTGAAATAAAAATATAATAAAATATGTTTTTTTATTATTTCATTCATTCTTTCTGATACCAGATATACGCCAAATCTCTTCTTTTCAACTGCCATTAAAAAAAAAAATTGACGCGGGAAGGGGGTACCACCCCCTTTCCCACACCCATCCCCCTTTGTACGCAAAAAATGCCACCACTCCTTAAAAAAATCCTGGGGAAAGCCCTGAACTTCATGGAAGAAGAATCATTGACATTTCATATTTCGGGGCTATGTTTGATGACGGTTGTCAAACGTGTGGTAAAGATTTGAAGTTCAAAAACTTATTTCGTGAAGGTCACTTTGGACTTTGCTCGAGGTTTTATTTTTCGTGCACTGATTTTGATTCGGAGACAGTTATTGCTGCATCAAGAACAACGGGACCAACACATTTAAAAAGAAAAGGCGCATATTGTGTTAACACCAAAGCTGCACTCGGTAATGTATAGTAAAGTTTTAATTTATAACAATTTATAACAAGCACGGTTTTACGCAAGCGTAACAAAGCTGCCGGTAAGTAAATAAACCGGACTTGAATGCATGTCTTGCATGAGGCTAATCATTTTAGCAATGGTTAAGATACTGATTTAAGGTTGGGGTTTACATGCATTTAAATATGTTAAGTTAAATGATAAACATTGTTATTTTCTTTTTATCGTGTAATACACGCCACCTTTTATCAACAGTTTATTCACTATTAACATTTTAAATAAAACATCTATGTTCATCTTTTTATGTATTCCAATTTTTATATTTCCTCAAAGTTGTCCCTTCTTCCCTTTTATTACTGTATGACCTCTACATAAGACCTAACCATTGGATGCTTTTTAAAAGCAGCCAACGTGTTTCATACATTTGTGTTATTTATTTTCTTATGAATCAGTAAACTATCATAATTATAAAGTATCCATATACGGTAATTTAGAACTATGATGTCATAGTTCTCAAAATGGCGGCTTCCATATCCGTTTCAAAGCAACCTTCAAATGATCATATCTTCTTTGTTTATCATCCGATTTTGATAACTCTTTCATCCTTTTTACAAGTTTTTCAGAATTCCGCGCTATCTCCGTCATTTATTTGCTAAATGCAAGTAGATTTTTGCAGATTGCAAGTAGAAAATATTAGCACTTGATAACTTTTTCAAGTAATAAAAGAAAACCACTAGGTCTCAGTCTGCATTTATTCGCTGAATATGTTTATCTAACTTAGTTGAATTGGTGGATATAAGTAAGTATCATTATACATTATTAAATTCCTGCATCTAGCTAAGTTGGAAATTGTCAATATTTACATGTATAACAATCCTTCTAAAATGAATCGAGGTTTTAAATTATATCAGTGCCTTAATTAAAATAGCAAGTAGAAAACTGTCGCAATTGCTTTTTTAGCAAGTGGCTAAAAATATTAAAATTTGATCCCTGCAGAAAATATAGCATTCAAGGACCACATTTAACCAAAACACTCATAGAAACAAACAATAATTACAACGTTGAATAAAAGACAAGATATGACATCACAAACATAAATAGTTGACAATTGGGCTACCGCCTTGGAATGTCAATGGCAAAAAGGTCACTGGGTTTTAACCTGGTATCTGGGTGCACGACACCTCACTCTTACCCTTTGCCATCCCAATAAAATGGGACAGTGTAAAAAAAACGTCCCCGACATTGGCAAAAAGGGCCGCTGGGTGGTTTAAACAATGTTCAAGAGTGCACCTTACACTTAATTTTGGATTACTATGTTGTATTCATCAACAGATAACGATATTATTACTACAACCTCATTTGCACGTGAAGCAAGTCGTTATTACATTTGTGTTTTTTATTTTTTGACATATGTGACTTTTGTTTTCATATTTGTCACAAAATGTTATTTTATATAACCAATCGTGTTACATTTGTCTTATGTTTTTACAGATGTGACTTATTTTTTTAACATGTGTCACCATTTTTACATATGTGACATGTTCTACGTTTGAGATACACAATGCAATGTAATGTAATATAAAAATTGTTATAGATGATATTACATGAGTGTCTGTTTAATATTGAATTTATTAAACGAGTTGGATGAAAAAAAAGATATGATGCCGGTTTAATATATTAAATATTAAATAGGCACGAATGTGATATTCAGTTTATTACATAACTCCAATAAAGACTCGTTGGATAAAACTGATTTGATGCTCGGCACAGCCTCATCCCATATAATGTTATCCAACTCGTTTAACAAATTCGATATTAAACAGACACGCATGCAAAATCCTCTATATATGACATTACATAAAATAAGATACTTGGATCAACGGATGTCACAGCCCACACTAATGAGGGTGAGTCATGACATCCCGGACATATAAGCCAGTTTTCCCTCTAAATAACTTAAGAAAGAATTTTTTAAACCAAATTTCTTTTGGAATTACATATTTATAAACTGAATGTAAATATATTTTAAACTACACAGCAATACTAATACTATTTTTATCGGTTTTCTCAAATGAAGAAGAAACAACTTACTTTATTGAATGCTGCTCCACATTTAGTAATAGGTAGACTTAATCTGTTATTTATATACAAAACATTAATTTTCGTTTTATCAGTAATTGTGAAAGTTCAAACATAGATATACTTTGAATAGCGGTGTTATCAAAGATGTTGATGCATTGTGCGTCAGCGTGACAGATAGTCACACCCACGTGGTATAGCCTATGCATTGTTCTATAGTGACAGACAGATTAACGTTAGTTTATCTACATAATCTGCATATCTGCAAATCATTATAAATAATTATTGATTGTCAAAGTAAATTGTTTTTGTTTTTTACTACGAATTGCTGATTATAGTGTAGCGATAATATTTGTAAGCTTAGGTTGAATAACGAAGACATAATGAAAACTCCAAATTGTATTATATTAATATATGCCAGCAGATATAACGTCAAACTGATACTGAATTGATAAACCGAGGTGAAAATAATTATCAAAAGTTGTCTTGTGTCCCATTAAAACGTTATTATCATGTACTCTTTGTAATGAGTATACACATGCATTCCAGTTTCAAATTCTTAATTTCACTTAGGATATACATACGAATAGCATAAGAAACTGTGTAACAAATCATCAAATAGAATTTAAACGTGTGTACCTCAAGAAACGACTATATACAAACTATCTAGCAATGCGGTGTATGTATTTCTAACCAATATATGAGAATACTCATAATTAAGTATTACAGATGTTACAGAATTAATAATAATATATAAATATACAACTGATCAACATATATCACATATTCAGGAGAACACAGTTTAAATTCAAAGTATACACAGAATGCGCACAACGATATAAAGTTGCTGCCATTACAGCCACGTGGGACGATGCATCAACTGGTTCTTTTGAATTACAGTCACGTGCTACATATATGATATTAGAAAACTCGTCTGCAACAGCGTGTTTGAATACAAATAACGACACTGTCCAGTTCACGTTCGATGAGGCCTTGACTTTTTTAGAAGATGAAGCGGAAGGTAAAACACGTGTTTTATTGCACGACAGTGTCACCTGATTTTTAAAGCAATGTATACTGAAAGGAAAAAGAAACGCATAATGGGTATTTCCGCTATATATTGTATGTTTTATATGCTACTGCTAATCGAATGATACAGGGCGACATTAGGCCTGTCCTTTCGTAAAGAAGGTTTAAACAGCACTCCTTTAAAGTTTCATTATCGACAAAACGCGCATTTGGCTCAAGCAGGTGAGCAAACTTAGGATTTAAACGTTACAATCGCTTAAGGGTGCCCTCTGCTGAGGTTTTGGATTTTTGCACTTCCGGAAATTTACATTTGTTATATTTCAAAAATTATAATAAAACTAGAAAAAATAATTATACAGTAACAAACTTATGCCCAATAGGGATATTTTAGTGCAAAAAAAATATAAAAAAATTAGATTTTTTTTTTGACCTCACATGTTGTGCCCAAAATTGACAATTTTTAACATAAGCCAAAATGGGGGGTAGGGGTACAAAAGATGTTATTTCTCAAAAACCATTTAAGATATTCACTTAATTTAAACTTTATTACAAAGACATGTGTTAGCATATACATAGACAGGAATAAAAAGTATTTTCCTATTATTTGTTACAGACCTATGCCGTTATATGTCAGAGCTCGTCGAAATCTAAAAAAGCACATTTTTTTCTCAGTTTTTATTGAATATCTTTCTTATATGCACACTGACCCCCAATTTTTATTTTTTCATTCTGATACTCAGGTCTTGTATATATTGTAGACAAAATATCTCAAAAAGTTATCTGTTCCTTTATCATGAAAAATTTATGGATCACAAATTTAAAAATGCAATTTATAGTAAACTGGGTGGGGTAATGACAAGGGATGTACTAATTTTTCAGATGGTGATAAAAATACCCCAACCCTTAATTTTTCGTCCTAAAGTATGATCTATTACATTAAAAAAGACGGAAAATCGATACCTGTTCTGCAAACCACACTACACACATGTAAGTTGCCATACACAATTTGCAGCTGATTCAGAATTTAAAACCGCACTGTGAGAGTGTATTACTAAAGATTAATTTTGCGAAAAAGTTAAATCACCGACCCATCATTATTTTTCCAGAAACTAACTAGTAATATGTTAGTCTTCATAAAAAACAGGGAAATAAAAAATTCTATCTGTTCTGATATTCACCAGAGGGCACCCTTAACATTAAAGACAATACTGAAATGGCTTAACTTTTTCAAGCGAAACTTCAACATTTATGAATTTCGTGTAATACTTTGATTAAAAGGTCTACTACATGACAGAGTTGTCCTTTCTGTAATTAGTTGTAGCCCCTTTTGTACAAAACACGTTGAGATATATCTGGAATATTGCGTAGAATTAGGTGTATCTAATAGTGTAGTATAGGCAATGTTTTGATTATGCGTTTCTTTTTCCTTTCAGTATATTTTGCTTCTGATAAAGCAGCGTCTGCTTATTTTAATGTTGTTTAAAAAGCATAATAAGCAAAGCATTTTGTGTATTGTAAACGAATTGTGAAGTATAGTACTATGTTATACACTTTAATACATTATCCTTTATTTGTTGTGTGACTGACACTACACTTTTTATTTAAAATAATCAAACCATTGTCTGTCTAGTAGATTCTAATTATGAGAAAACGGACAAACAGTTCATGAAAGCATACGCTGTAATGATACAGAGTAGGATAAAAAAAAAGGTTAACATGTTTAATAACAACACATATATCTTATGATATTCAGCTTGATTGACGGCTGCCTGGAAATTGTATATACATTAAACACACTTTTAAATGAACTTGAAACTTATTGTTTTACCCTAGAGATATACCAAATACATGACCATAGTTATTGCGGTGATTTGAAATTCGAGCGAATTAGACATGATGCATGAAAATAAATTAAATTTAGAGTTTTCACATAAACTCTAGAAAAGAAGAAAAAGAAAAACGGACGGAAAAAGAAGAAGAAAACCCGGAGCAATATTTCTCATTTAGGGTACCAGTGTTTGTTTCCAATGTTTGCGTCAACGTCGTTAGTCGTACATTATATATACGACGCGACGTCGACAGAGACGCCTTCTTCGTAAGGGTATTATGGTTAATAAAACAAGAATACTGAAAAAAATATTCCGATGACTAGCAAATTTTATTTTATATTCGGATAGGAAATTAAATTCCGTATAACATATTGAAATTGTGCAGTTTTTTATGAAGCCGTTTAAAAGATAAAAGGCTTTAACTTTATTTTTTCTTAAAATTTCACGGTAAAAAATCGGTAAAAGAAAAAGGAAATTATATAAATATTATTTTATGTCTTATTGTAAATGAAATAATTTATATATCAATTGAAAGGTCTCATCAAGACGAATAGTTTGATATAAAATGTAATTACATGTGACTAGCCTAACACTCTTAAAATGTCAAAAACGTTGACAACTGGGTACAACGAGACTTTTATGAAAAACGTCAAACATGGCCATATTTGAGACGTTATGATTAAAAACATGTTTAAATAACGGCAAAACAAAATTCAGATTCAAATCGCAAATATCTTCAAATTTACAAATATATATAGTTCATATGCGTACCCTTAAATTTTCGAATAGGTCAATTCCCCCTTAATATGTGGGGTCATTCAGATATATAGGGGGACTCGGCTATTGCTTCGCCCCCTATAAATCTTACTGACCCCACATATTTCTGTAGGGGGTCAGTAGGCCCCTATTGCCTCGCCCCTATAAATCTTACTGACCCCACATATTTCTGTAGGGGGCCAGTAACAAACCCAATAACTAATAATAGAGGGTCACCCTGTGACCGCTCTAATCCAATGAAATTCCTAGGATTTTGTGCGAGGTGCAATAAATACGAAATATTGCAGTCTCGGTTTGATTGAGACTGTTCATAAACGGTAGTGAAATATGCTTGCTACCGTTCACGCCCACTATTCCTGGGTTGAGCAGAACTCAATATTCATAAAATCAATAGTACATAATTTTAACCATCCCGAAGATGGCATGCATATGGCGGTGGATATGCCATATTTACTGCCATTATTCCATGTTCAGCGGCGTATGGTCCCAATATCTAATACAATTCTATGCACCGAAGAGCGAAATAAACAAAATGGAATTTAGTTGGGAGCAGCGGTTATGAAGCCTGCGCATCACAGGTAACAGTCAAAATACTAGACAACGTAACTCCGCATGCGCATGCAAGAAAAGATGCAGTGTGAGGTAAGAAAGTCTGAGAATGCCAAGAATAATGGCGGAAGTTTACGTTTTATTTGTAATTATTTATGCGTTTGACTGTGAAGTTTTTAATAATCCCAGTAGATATTTAGAGTGTGGTGTAACCAAACCTGTTAAATAATGGACTATTCGTTTTATTAAGAAATTTCGTGTTTTTTTTAAAGACACTGTTTGTCATTGAAAGGAGCGCATTACATCGCAAATTGTTGAATAAAAGCATTTAAAACATAATTTAAGGTGTAGGCATGTCATAAATATCAAACTAAACTAGTGTAGGCATGTCATAAATATCATACTAAACTAGTGTAATAAATTTGCAAATGAAGGCCGAATCATCGCTTGACCTTTCCGTAGCCGTTAAACCGGCTCCTAAAGTCGCGCAATATGTTTCATAAATAGAAACAATAAGGAATTACTCGTACTCATGATTATCTAACATTCTGTAAAAACGAAACTAAACCTTTAAGTAGCCTATGAAAGTCGAACAGGAGAAGTAGCACTCAGATAAGTTCAGAACGGTGGCACGAAAGACCCAAATCTACCCAAATCCACCCAAATGTACCCAAATCCTTATCCAAATCTACCCAAATTCACCAAAATCCTTGCCCAGATTTACCCAAATATTTGCCCAAATCTACCAATATACACATATAACGTGGCACGAAAGTATATGTGCATAGTGTAACTTCTGAAACAAGAAATATTTACCCAAATCGGTTAAAATCCTTGCCCAAATCTACAACTATACACATATAACTTGGCACGAAAGTATATGTGTATAGGGTAACTTCTGAAACAAAAAATATTTACCCAAATCTACCCAAATCCTTGCCCAAATCTACCACTATACTCTAATAACGTGGCACGAAAGTATATGTTCATATTGTAACTTCTGAAACAAAAAATATTTACCCAAATCTAGTAAATTACTTCCCCAAATCTACCACTATACTCATATAACTTGGCACGAAAGTATATGTGTATAGTGTAACTTCTGAAACAATTGTCGAGTCTGGTATACATTTCGCAACACATTAATTTACATTATATAGGCTTGGTATAAACGCCCACTGTCGAATAGGAAAAGCCATGACAACGCATTATATATTAATAAGCGCATTATCAGCTAAAAGACGTCTTCTGTAGATTGTGTATTACCATTTATCAATACAGTAACAACCCTAAAGGTAACAATTCCGCTAAAGGTTACAACCGCCGCTTAAGGTAACAATTTCAACGCTAAAGGTAATAAGCTCCACTAAATGTAACAATCACCTCTTCCGCTAAAGATAACAAGGCTAACGCTAAAGGTAACAACTTTTTTTAACATCTAAAGTTTCAATGAAAATTGAGTAAACGGGTTCTTTTTAGTTACTTTGGCACCTGTGGTGTAGGGCTGTCACCTTTAAGCGGTAGAGGTAATTGTTACCTTTAGCGGAGGTTGTTATCTTTAGCGTTGAAATAATTACCTTTGGCGTTGGTTGTTACCTTTAACGGAATTGTTACCTTTAGCGTTGTTTCAAACATCTTATTTTTTTATTTGTATATGTTACGTATATGTCGACGTTCATTCTTATTCCATGCTATATATATATTACCTTGTTGTTCAATTATTAGGAATTTGTAGTAAAAATAGACGGGTGCTCCATGGAATATTTTTGTCGACAGGAAACAACAGAATAGAAATACTGAACAACGTCCTGGTGTCAGAGAATAATACTGAATAAAAAAATATTACAGAATAAAATAAATGCTATACTAAAGGAAAAAGAAACGCAATTAGGGTATTTCCGCTATAAGTTGTATGTATAATATGCTGCTGTTAATCGAAAAAAATACTAAAACAACACATGACACACCAAATGGCATCCCTACAAAGTTTCATTATTGATAGAATACCTTTATGGGTCAAGCAGGTGAGCAACTTTAGGATGAAAATTTTGCAATTTCTTTTCATTAAATATAGTACTGGAATGGCTGAAATTTTCAAAGGGGAACTTCAACATTTATGATTTTTGTGTTACAAAGTGTACGGTGATTAAAACGTCTACAACAGCACAGTTTTGTCCTTTCTTTAACTAGCTGCAACCCTCTTTTTTTACTAAACATCTTGGGATTTTGTTGGAATATTACATGGAATTGTGTGTGGAGTATTACATGGAATTGTGTGTGGAGTATTACATGGAATTCAGTGTGGAGTATATAAATTATATAGCGGAAATTCCCCAGTTTCTTTTCTTTAGTATATTAAAAAGATAAATTATGTTTGGCATTGAATGATGTACTCGTAGTTCCGGCACTGCAAAACCCCACTATATTTCATACGTGTGCAATACCATTATACCACGTTTATTTTACTGCAACATATACAATAAATGAATTTATTTGTAGTTCAAAGTTACATGTCACATAACTTTTTGTCAGCAGAGACGCAGACAACATGAGTAAGAGGATCATTAGGTGGTCCGATTATTAACTTTCATACCCCATCCAACCCCTTGAAATACAACCTTAATTTCGGCTTAAAAAGTTTGCGTATTGTAATTTTAAAAGGGTTATCGCATTTTTTCACTAAAACTATGTTTTTAAACGTGTTTAACTGTCGAAATAGCCGTTATAAAATCCTGCTGATATAAGCTTTCCCCTCTCTTAATGGAATTAAGGCGGGACCAAGTAATGTATCTTAAAATATAAGTAGAAACTGTGATGTAGGAGTGTAATAAAGCCATGCTATTAAACTAGTGTAATAAATATGGCTATTACTATAATAATATAATAATAATAAATATGCAAGTGAAGCCTGAATCAGTGTTAGGTCCGTGTTTATTCATTGCAAGTAATATATTTATTATTAATTTATTTATTATAGAAATTATCCGATTTTCGGTGTTTTCTGCGTACGTTAACGTTCATGTCCTCTCAGTCCAGGATTGTACGGTTAGAGTGTCTCCAAAACTCTGCTGAACCTAGATGTCTAACTCTCGTTATTGAAATGCGCTAGAAGAATAAGCGACTCCTGAATGACACTAGGAAAAAATGCAAATCCTTTAGAACTATTGATCGCGGCGCTAGTTTCAGTCAAAGGTTTTTCTGCGGTAGCTTGAGGAATTTAAATAATACGTACACCAATTACATATCATTAGAACTGGTATTTTTAGTGGTAAATATAAATATCTTAGTTTTGAAAATCGGATGAGAAATAAATATTTTACAACCCAAATGATTTTTTGATAGAGTTTTTCTCATGTAAATTCCTTGTTGGTGGAACAGCAGAAAATTAATAAATTTCAAATAACTCAGTTTGCCTGCGTATTTTGATATAGAACTTTCCGGGTGTCTTAATTTATGAATATCCAACAATTTAAAACAACTAAAACAATTTTTGGATACAAAGTCCATTTTTTTTTTCCATATTGTTCATGCAGCAGAATGTTGCATTGAAAAAAAAAATTGTCTGTTTCACTGATATACAATTTATTTAGGTATTAGATGAATTTTGTCTAAAAAGTGAAGAAAAAAAAGACTTTGACTGAAACAAGCGCCCCAAACAATAATACATGTATTCGTAGGTACCCTGTTTAATTCACACTGCTGGCTAACTAACCGACATTAAACATAGTTCTTGTTCGTCGTTATAATTTGACACATTTGATGTATTTTTAAGTTTAAGCGCTGCTCTAGAATGAGCATTTCCAGAATAACCGGAAGTTGACTGTCCGCCATTTTGTGTGATTGTGACAATTGGACTGAACACTTTGGCAGTAACATCAAGGCTTGTCCGTGTAGTAACCGACATCTTTAGCCGAACATAATCAATTCTTGCACTTCTGTTGTTGCAAAAAATATGTACCACTTCTTTTCGAAACTTGGTACCACTTAAACAGTACAATAAAAAGTTTAAGGAGTTATTGGCATACATTAACATATTCACGACTGCCCACCAGAGATCCAGCTGAGCGACTTGAAGCACGTTTGCATCCTTCACCCAGTGGGCGTAGCCAATGTTGTATATGCTTACTGGTGATGTACTGAACAAGAATACAATGTTAAGGGTAAACAATATGGCGGTCATGGAGGATTGTTTACCATGAGTATTGGATTGCACATGTCTAACCTCATTCCCTGATGCAGACGACACTATTCTTGAATTTACTTTCTTTTGACTTTGTATGACCTTAAAAAGTATCAAAGCGTTTCCAATAACAATTACCATAAACGGTATCAAACAAAAAGCGCATAAATCAACCCATGGCCAAGTGTGATTAAAGAAATCTGAGTAGGTTTTGTCTATCTCCGAACACTTTTTCACAGCTATGACATTCCCAAACTCGTCACGTGTCTCCGTAAATCCCATACCATACAACAGGTGAGAATTAAGTCCCAAAACAAATAGTCCAATTGAAATTATCAGTGTCGTGGCCGACTTCTTAGTGCATACACTCCTGGCGTTGTATGGAAACCACGCGGAAACCACCCTTTCAATTGTAACTGCTATTATGATCCATGCAGAAAAATCCAAGGAACTGTAAACCAGCCAAATATTTATTTTGCAACCGGCGGGACTGACATGCCGAACATCTTCCTCAAACAAATATATCAACCACTGTCGAAGGAGTCCAGAGTATAAAACTACGATGTCAGAGAAAGCCAGAACCGTCAAATAAAGCGCTGTTGTTGAGGTGCGAATAGATTTCCGGGTCAGCACAACTATTGACAATATGTTTCCAACGGTTCCAAATAATATCAGGATGGGAGGAATTATCTTCCAAATATAAACTCCAGCTTTATACTCAGGGTATAGTGTAGCGTCTTCGTTGTCTGCAACGTCGTTATCGAGTATGTTAGACATTATACGGGTTTACCTAGACTCGTCTTAAAGTCCGCATTGAGTTTAAACATCTCGTTTGCATTTGTTGCAGCAATATCACCAAGCAGCTATGTTAGACATTATACGTGTTTACCTAGACTCGTCTTAAAGTCCGCATTGAGTTTAAACATCTCGTTCACATTTGTTGTAGCAATATTATCAAGCAGCTATGTTAGACATTATACGTGTTTACCTAGACTCGTCTTAAAGTCCGCATTGAGTTTAAACATCTCGTTTACATTTGTTGTAGCAATATTATCAAGCAGCTATGTATACGTGTTTACCTAGACTCGGCTTAAAGTCCGCATTGAGTTCAAACAACTCGTTTACATTTGTTGTAGCAATATTATCAAGCAGCATAAGTGTTTACCTAGACTCGGCTTAAAGTCCCCATTGAGTTTAAACATCTCGTTTGCATTTGTTGCAGCAATATTATCAAGCAGCTTTATTACACCCTTTCCACTTTAAACAGCACATTTTTAAAACGTTTCATTTGTACCAAGTTTATATCTATAACCAATAGACTGTTGTTATCACACAGTTTCCCCAATCCAAAATGATTGTATTGGTGTAAATCAAAGTTTATGCGGTATGGATTTCCCTTGAGGAAACATTATCACAGGCGCATCAAGTAGTTCTATAATTTGTTTATGAATTTTGTCTATAACAGATGTTGGTACTCAGACGCTGGATTTTATCCAGAATCACGTAACTCAATTTACATCTTTCTCAATGCTTATTAGAGGGACACAAGACGATCGTGAAGTGTTTATCAATGGTTAAAATAAGCACTTAGATTATTAATCACGTACATTTTGACTTTAAGTCTGCTTGCAAGTGTCCTGCAATTAAAACAAATATATACAATTAGAATTTCTTCGTTTACTAGTATTAACCATTCTTCATGACTGCTGCAATGTAATCAAGAATAAATAATACATAAAACAATTTGCACTGAACTACTCTAATAATTAATAGTACTGATGTGCAGCTATGCAAGTTATGTAAAAAATAAAATAAAAAAACTGACGGAACACCACGAGATATAATAATCTAGATTGCCATGTGTCCTTTTGATAAAATTTTCTGCGCGATTTAATTGAAATTAATATCCATTTTCTTTGTAATCCCGGCAGTTAGTGTTTTGATAGTGCAGTTTCAAGTTTTGATGAATGATTAATGACTGAAAAGAATTGCACGAGAGCAAGTAATGAATATCTGAAATCTTAGCCAAATGTAAATTGTAAATTATGAATCGATAACGGGATTCCAGATACGAAAGCAGAATAAGATGTCTCCATGCACTATTAAATAAAAACAACAATATATAAAAAAAATAGCCAAAGAATATGAATGATTATGAAAAGCTGTTTGCTGCAGCAGGATTTATTCACGCATTCATTTATTTGTTATTGTCATCAATATAGACAGGGCTAATACAGATATTATATGATGAAGTTTTGACATTGTTATTATTTATTTTGCGTGACGTTACTTACGCAACGTTAAAACTGAAATTTTCATTATTAACCGGACACGGTTATTGTTATAGAAAAATGAGAAAATATGGTTTGACAATGGCGATTTTCTGCATGCAACTGGTGAAATAAAATTACTCGTATATAACAACGTGCTCGGATGTTTATTTTAACGTATTTCTTCAATATTGTTTTCAGGCAAGCTAAATTTTACATCAAATTTATAGAAAATAGCAAAACCCAGCTCTGCAATCGGACACAGACATTTGATTATAGTTTTTGATTGAGTGGTATCCTCATTTTTTTTATTTCCACGGTTTCTTTTCATGATAATTTTACTTTATTGCCGTATACTTTTTTCCTGCGAAAACAAACTAATATAACTTTGATAGCGCGTTAAGTAGAACAATATTGTTAAATGCAAGTATTTTTATACAGGCGGACATGTCAATTTTTTACGCGTCTTCCTTTAAAACAAGCGTTTTTTTATTGTCTCACATCAATGCAATTTTTCACGGAATAAAATAAGCACTTGAGTCACCGGACTGTTATGTTAAACTATGTTTTAATGCATGCAATACTCTCCGATACCTGGATTAATGTCACCACCATGCTATAATTTCTACAAACAAAACGTCACCGGACATCAACATAATTTAATAACAAAATAAAGAATTGTATCGATCCGATAAATAACGTTTTCTGAAAATTGTATTTAATAACTTATAAGCATATACACTATAAGTATGTAAATCTTTTTTTACCCTTTTACCTTCGTTTCTACCCGTTCTGCTCATCTAAATATCGAGACTATTCAATGACGTTTTGTTTGGGACACATTTTTCTAACTTTTTAAAATTGCATTTCTGCCGTAGATAACCACAATTTGATGACGAAAAAAGAATGTACGTTAACGTAACTGATGTCATCATTTTGTGTTGAAATATTTGACTTTCACATTTTCGCGCTTTTCTAAAAATCGCTTTTTCTGGAGAAAAAAATTGCACCGCATATTACGCGGGACATTGCAGAAACACGTATTTTATGAAACTATTTCGATATTTAGTTATGGCACCCCTTAAATATCTGTGTTAAATTTTACATGATATGAAAGGGAATTGTATTAGCTTTCTAATGGTATATAACACTAATTCGCATCAATGCAAACACTTTTATAAATGTTTTTTTAAAACGCCGGACATGCCTGTTTTGGTCATCTGTACCAGTAACGTGCGCGACGTCCATATAATAATCGTAGGCGTTTCGTCCGCTGTATTAGGAATCTTTGCTAGAAAGCTATCCAGCTGGCTTGCGGAACATCTTTGGTTCTACCCAGGTGCCCGCCTGTTCACGAAAATTGCCCGGAGGGTCACCTGGGGTCTTCCTCCCACAATGGAAGCTGGAAAGTCGCCATATGACCTTATCTGTTGGTGCGACTATAAACTCCAATTCAATTCAATTCGTCCGCTGTATATAGCATCTGATTGTAGTTATCCATTTACCTGTGTTGTTTATATACTTAATTATAAAACACTTCTGACCAGGTATAATACTACAAACATGTTCAGCTTACATTAAAAACAGTTATTTTGTAGAATCTTTGTAAAGAGGTCATTACACCGAGCTGTCTTGGTTCGTTTAGGAAAACGGTAATGCTAAGAAAAAAATAGTATAATTGCTATTATATCTAACTCTTATGGCACAACATTATAATATTAATAATGTAGCTTTAAACATGTTTTGCGTTAATACATTATTTTCAAGATAATAAGTTCAATTTTTGACTTCATATCTTGAAAGTTCAAGAAAGTATCTTTAATTTTTAACATAAGATCTTGAATTTTCAACATAAAATCTTGAATTTTCAACATCAGGTCTTGAAATTTCAACATCATATCTTGAATTTTCAGTATAACACTTTGAATTTTCAACTTCGTTCCTTGTTATTTCAAGTTGAGTACTGGTTAATACCCGGCTACTGGTCAATACCTGAGTGCTGGCCCATACTTTAGGCTGGTCAATACTCTAGTACTCGTCAATACCCGACTACTGGTCAATACATGAGTGCTGGCCAATACGTTAGTGCTGGTTAATACCCTAGTACTGGTAAATAGGTCTGTGTCTACTAAATACAAACAGACTGCGATTGGTCTAGGGAATCCGAGAATAATGTTTACCAATGTGAAGTCATGGTTTGGATAAAAATAATGACTGAAATAAAACAACTTGAGAATTCAAACATAAATATATTTTCTTCAAAACGGAACATTTAATACATATTTTTGTAGTTATTTGTTATAATTATGACTGAAAAATTAAAGTAGGTAAACGTTGACATTTGGCAAGGAAACTTCGGAGCCAGAAACGACTAACTTTTCATTGGATACGCTATGAGAAAAAGTTCTTCATTAAATGTCACTTGGATGTAAGTTTCAGGCAAGGAGTGGCATATATGGCTACGAGATATAGGGAAATCATGGTAGCCCTAAAGGCTATAATGGAGGCCTATGGGAAAATCAATGGTTGTCTGTGACCAATACCTTAGTACTGGTCAATATCCGAGTACTGGTCAATACCCGACTACTGGTCAATACTCGAGTTCTTGCCAATACTTTAGTGATGGTTATACTTTCTTGAATTTTCAAGATAAATTATTATTTGACAAAACGGGGGGAAAATTTTACATCTTGGCCCTAATGGGCTTCCGTATTATCACGTATCGCATGAAAGAGGATAGTTTGCTGAACCTGATGATCAGCACGTTCGTTATTGTTACAAGCTGCCATAACATATTGCATATAGGCATATGTAACGTCGTCCATACCGTCCGAAGAAAGTGGATGAGATTCGTACCGGGAGCTAGTGCATATCGAACGTTGCGTTAGTATTCCGAACGAAGTTACTGCAAAAAATGAGAAATCGAAAAACAGCAAACATGTTAATTTATTGAAAAATATAATTATCATGTCGACGATTTGGAGATTTGGAGATTTTGCTCTCATAAATGTTTTCTCACATTCTCTAATCTCATAGTTTCGACCCAGATTATGAGATATGTGCGGAAATTATATTATGTGAGAAATATCACCAAGTGAAATGTATACCGAACACTAATCAGAGCTGCCGTCGTGGGCGGAAGTACTAATTACGTTCATAAAATTCATTAAATAATTGCACCGACATCCCCTGTGACTCATAACGTTGCAATTGTAACAGGGTAGCATGTATTGCAATTAAAAAACCAGCATCAAGGATTGGCATTTATTATTGTTCTTTAATTTATTATGGCTTAAATGGAGTTTCCTGGTGTCAGCTAAAGATACACTAGACTAGGAATAATCCAAATGTAAAATGCAGCCTTATACTCAGCGTGTAGTGGCATTGGCTGCAACAACGTTATACTTGAGTATGTTATTATTATAACTTTTGACATAAATTCAGCTAAAAGTTCACATTTTGTTTTCCCGTCTCGTTCTAATTTGTCTTATCATGCTGTGTAGCTGCTTTATTACACACGTTTTACTTTCCAAACACGTCTTCAAAGCCTTTCATTTGTACCAAATGTAGTTTTATCACTCTACAAAGTAGACTGTTGTTATCACACGTTTTTCCAATCAAAAATGACATCTGTTTGATATATGGTGCATCATAGAGCCTGGTTTAAACCCTTTGCCACTAAACCATTACGTAGTGGTACCACTGGATTCAGCCTTCTTTGCCACTAAACCGTTACTTATGGTACCACTGGATTCAGCCTTTTATGTTTGTGGTGTCGCATACATTTCTTCTATGTATCCTCGTCATTGTTATTTTTTTTGAATGCGAGTTTTTTGGCTGACTGTTTTCTGTGAATGATACATATCCTGCCCAACCTTTGTACCTACTTTTGGTGTTTACAAGAGTTTTAAAAGTTTGTTGAAATATCTTTTCTAGTTGCATTTATGACCATATCTTTATTTTTTATTGACATTACAGTTTCAACGGGGTTTTGAGGTATAAAACAGACCATTGGTGTGCCAGCGTGATAAAGAACCGTCTGAACTTAAATGGTGCTTTACTTATTTGTTGTACAAAGAAACAAGTAATGAGGTTTATCACATAACATGTGGTGTGGGAGTGTAATAACTCCATTCAATATTTTCGATATTCCACTAGTGGTATAACATAACGTTAATGACGTCATGGACTTCACGTTAATGTACGTTTTCTTACGTAATGTGACGTTATAAGTTATGTAATAAATAGAATCTAACATTCGTTCTCATTCATTATTGAATTGATTAAACTCGTTAGCAAAAATGATATAATGCTCGGCAAGAGTCTCGTATTATATCAGTTTGCCAACTCGTTTAATAAATTCAATAATGAATGAGTACTCAATTAAGATCCTCTATTTATAAAATGTTAGATCCATTGCTAAACAATCTCTGTGTAAAATAGTATAATTAACAATCACATTAAAAACGTCAGTCTCAGAGAAGACAAATATATTATTCAGGCACCAACGCATAAATAAACTCCTGTTTATGTTATATTTGGCTTCTCTGGATATCGGTTATATTGTTTTAACTACCAACCTAATCACAAATTGACACACAACAATAAACAGCTTAACATCTATTTATTTTGATAATTAATGATGTTTATTATGTTAGAATGAAAAATATGCTAAGCCCCTAGGTCGCTGTGAAGTAACTAACATCTGTTAGACCGTAATATAGAGTTATGTAAATTTTAGCCAATCAGCAAGCTTTTTATGTCTGTCTTAATACTTAATTTGAATACAAACACACGCGTGCTCTCAGGAGAACTGTAAACTTGTTTTTTTATTTTTTGTTTTTATTGGCAGATTGGTTCGACTAGAACACGCTCGGGTTCATGATTTACTTGCGGTCTGATATAGATGATAAGTGCCTTTGGAAAAGAAAATGCTCTGAAATAGCACCGCTTTGTGCGTCTTATATTTCGAAAACGTTCTAAAGTATCACCTTCTATACTTTATCATTGTTGAAGAACTTCTGCCAATGGTGTGAAAATTGAAATTAAAATTGATTTGATCAGATCTCAACGTCATGTAATTTCTTTTGTCATACTAACTTATCTAAACGTTGTTTGGTAGTGGTTTTACAAAAGCAATGTTATGTGGGCAGTGTCGCTTTTATAAACTCTAGCAATGCATGAACATGTAGGCATTTGCCATGGAAACAAACTAACATATAAAAACATTTGTACTAAAATATTTTATTCGAGTTAATGACCGGAAAGTGTGAAACATTCTAACATGGGCGATCACTGTCATGGGTATATCATTATTGCTAAAACTGAAGCTGCAGACTATCCTGGGTATCAGTCACTATGGCAACATATTATTACGTGGTTCGAGTATTAACTTTCATACCCCATCCAACCCCTTCTCCAAGAAGCGAAAACGGGGTTGGCTGGGGTATGAAATAAAACGTTAATTTCGGTAATTGTAAACAAGTTTGTTCACATTACGTGGTCCTAGTATTAACTTTCATACCCCATCCAACCCCTTCTCAAAGAAACGAAAACGGGATTGGCTGGGGTATGAAATAAAATGTTAATTTCGGCTTAAAAATGATTGCATATTGTAAAATTAACATATGTAATAGTAGTTTTAAACAGGTTATTGTATTTTTCAGTAAAAAATGTTTTTAAACATGTTTTATTGTCAAAATATCCGTTATAAAATTCTGTTAGTATAAGCTTATACAGTTATAAAATCCTGCTAATATAAGCTTCCCCATCGCTTAATGGAATTAAGGCGGGCCACGTAATGAGTAAAAATGTTTTTTAAACGTGTTTTATTGTCGAAATATCCGTTATAAATTCCTACTAATATAAACTTTCCCATCGCTTAATGGTATTAAGGCGTGACCACGTAATGCTCCTCAAAATAAGTTAAGGACCCCAGGAATATTTCTCCATATGCTTACCAGTGAAACTGACTACATACCATTTTCAAACGGTTACATAGAATGTGTAAGCAATGTTCCATTAAACTGGACATTGTCAGGTCTTCTGTATTAGCTGAAAGAAAAAAATGTTGATTTACTCGTACATTGTTCTGTTAATTAAAGAGTCCGAGATTTTTGATAATTTATAAAAATCATTAATTTGCCCCAAAACAACAATACTAAAATAGTTTTAATATGTTTTGTCAATTTATTCATTACGTTTAATCACTAACACTGGAACTATGGACGCGAAATGTTAATTTTCCCCGAAATTTGACTAACCTTTGACAGTTTTAAATGCATACACCGAACCGTTTTGAAAAACGCTGATTTTTATCCCATCCAAAATTAAGTAAATTTTCAAGACCTAGTTACATATTTGGCACTGCAAGGTTATCCGTTGATTTATTCTAAAGAAACAAATGGTGACAGAAGTTTGTTAAGGAATCAATAGTCATGAAAATAATACGAAATAACATGTTTGTGTGGAAAAAAAAAGCATTTTATTAAAATTTTAAAATTTGAATATTCAACTTTTTTTGTGCGTAAACACTCTTCCTAAGGAATACAAAAAACACGAAACAGTTCCCATTTTTGTAATGCAATGTATGCGTGTGCGATGATGCAAACTTTAATCTTATTGAACAAATGAAGGGACGGTCCTTATTTTGAGGAGTATATAAATAAACATTAAATGTAAGGTTTACCCTGACCCTAACCATAACATTAACTTTTACAAGAATGTTGCAGTTACATTTTTTAATGCTGTTTGCTGTATGTATATATCCTTGTATGTATATATCCTTTATAGCTGTTTGCTGTATGTATATATCCTTTATAGCTGTTTGCTGTATGTATATTATCCGTGTATGTATATATCCTTTATAGCTGTTTGCTGTATGTATATATCCTTGTATGTATATATCCCTTATAGCTGTTTGCTGTATGTATATATCCTTGTATGTATATATCCTTTATAGCTGTTTGCTGTATGTATATATCCTTGTATGTATATATCCTTTATAGCTGTTTGCTGTATGTATATATCCTTTATAGCTGTTTGCTGTATGTATATATCCTTTATAGCTGTTTGCTGTATGTATGTATCCTTTATAATGTTATAATAATCATTTGTGTCATAAAGTTCCAAATGATTCAAAATAGCCCCTACATACAATGGATGCTCATGAATATGCATTATCTAGATAGGACAAGACAGCAAAAGGTCACTCTAACATGAATTGTGTTATGTTTATATTAAATTGAACATGTTCATGCTTGGCTCGTGATGTGAAAGTATGTTTAAAAATCGAACAGGAAATGCAACTTTCACAGAGTACAGTCAGCCAAAAACACGAACAACAATTACAACGTAAATAAGGAACAAGACATGCGACATTACAAACAAAAATGGATTAACAATAGGGATACCGCCTTGGAACGGCCAGTGGAAAAATATCCACTTAAGGGTTAAACCGGGGTTTAATGTGCATCAAACCTCAATATTACCCCCACCTTACCTCAATATTACCCCACCAAACCTCAATATTATCCCACCAAACCCCTCAATATTACCCTATCAAACCTCAATATTACCCCGACCAAACCTCAATATTACCACACCAAACCTCAATATTACCCTATTGGCATCCCAATACAACGAGAGGGTTAATACAGAAATCCCTGTTAGGTTATATTCTCTAACAACACGACAGCATTAATAGGCAATATACGTATAACGCATAGATGATCACGAATAGATGCATATACTGAAAAAAAAATACATTAACGATACGACAAGTCAGGATTGAAGACAAATATCAAGCTACCGTCCTTTGAGGATTTAGTTAGACGTTATCATAGGGTCCATACTCTTTTCGGTTATCCCAAGAGAAAACCATAATGGTGTACCAAGAGTAAAACAATTCCCATTGAGTCCTGTGCAATATTTTCCAAGCTTTCTAGTTAGCCATTTTTCAAAATGAAGTTCAAACTAAGATTCACTTACATGTTCTTAGTCATGAGACCTTCCTCTCTAGAAAACGGCTGAGAATAATAGGGGTCATGTGGCATATAAGAAAATAAAATTCTGATCTTTATTGACACCGTGAACAAACTGCATTCATTCAGCACCTCTTTTATGTGTTCTTCTTTCACTTTCAAAACTTTCAAGTTGATAAAAAAAATCACCATACAACCATGCAAATGGTTCTTAGCTTTCACAAACAAGTCAATAAATTCATTTCAGCCACAAAAACAAGCCTTAAATACTCAAAAATGCCTTCTATCACAAACAAAAAATGGGGATTATATATTTGGGTAACTCCTTTCGACTACACCAGGCATGAATACCACAGTGATTTACTTCCTGTATACCTAATGGCGAACTATAAATGGGTCAACCGCTAAACATGCAGTGCGTTGCAAAATGATAGGAATATAATCTATTTTGATAAACGTTCTAACATGTTTAATAAAGACAGGATGAAAGTGATTATGGCCAAGGATCTTACAAAGTTTGCAAATCGGGTTACCAAAGAATGCATGATGTGGTAGTCCTTGCCGCAGCAGAGTCCTTGTCACAGAAGCCTTGGCTGAATGTAGAGATCTCAGTATTAGTTTTGATAGAACTATTTATTAATTAATTAAATACATATGAATGCATATGTGCAGTGCAGGTGATACTACTCCTTTGCAAGTAGTTCCTTAATACCATTGATTATTAAAGTTCCCCGGCCATGTTTTGCTTCATGAACATGTTTATGTTTATTTAAATCGAAATCAATACACAACAATAAATATTTACAATTCACACATTGCAATATCGTGAAAAGCGAGTATACGATTTTATTTGATGACGTAGAAAACTTTGAACAGGTAAATTAATCCAAAGGTAAATGTATTTATCAATTATCTGACAATAGTTGTGCAGCGATATAATTCAGATTTACCTCATTTCCCCGTACAGTCACGCAGTGGTAAAAGTAGTATCTACGTCATGCAAATAATACTTATTTTTACATACAAGTTAGTAGTGGTTTTACATATTGTTTCTCTCCAGGACTCTCAAGAGTTAAATATTGTTAATTGATAATCTTACAAAAAGGGTGGCCATTCATCTTTAAAGACACGTACTGCTTATTGCGGGGTCTAGTTTATGTTGGATGCGTAGCTTCTATCCATTATAAATGAATAAATGTTAAAGGATAATAAAAAATAATAACAATGGTTTTATTTAATCATTTTTTACCACCAAGTTTATAACAGCTAACCCTGGCAAATATCCATAGTTGGTAATTTACCTTCTTCGGGTCTTTTGTTTTATATTTCTGTGTCATTTCTTTTGGTGATGTATATCTCATTTGGTTTATATGTATCAATGTCATACAAAAATAATATATATTTGAACAATTCTTAAAAAAGATAAAAACTAAAAACTGATGTATCCATTAAGCTTTGGTAACAAATCATAATTACATTGAAATGGTTCGTGATTGATGCCATACGCATGGTTAATTTAACTAAAAGCTAAAGTAAGATCTCCGTATAAATCAGAAAGAAATGGACATCTATTGTCTGTGTCTGTGCTTGTTATCCTTAAAGGAGACTTGTAAATCAAGAAGTACATTATTTATTGAGCAATGTAACTATAGTACATTGGTTTATTGTTATATTTCATTTTTAAATACCGACTTAAAAATGTCATGTAAATGTATCAATATTAAGGAAATAAAAGATGGAATTGTATTTGTTGGTTCTTTTCACTATAGTTCTGACTCAGTTAATGATTCTACACTATCAGATAGCACACATTGATAGACAAAAGGAATGTATCATACTCTGATATAAAATAAAATGAAAAGAAATATATAATGCAGTTTCTGAAGCAAATTTGTTGGTATCGTATTTCTTTACATTACAAAATAAATTGTAAAAAAAAAATATAATACTATCCACATTTAGATGGGGATGTACCTCGTGTTAGATGAGGATGTACCTCGTGTTAGATGGGGATGTACCTCGTGTTAGATGGGGACGTACCTCGTGCTACATCCTATGTGGGGCGGGGAGCTATATCCCCAGCTTATTTCACTTGCTAGAGCATAGGACTTCAGCATACCTGTCAAGTTTCGCGCTTTGTGCGTAAGATACAGGCATTTATGTGTCAAATCACGCTCACAGACATACATTTCACGTGCTCGCGCAATCTGAAAATTTGACCAAAATGTATTTTGTCTGCAAAATGTTTAGTATGCCTATAGTTTAACCAGAATTTCCGTATCATTTCCGTATATTGTGTGACTTAAATTAATTCAGTTACAATGTATGGCCATATGAACAACATAACACGTATACCTCTAAGCTAAAATACCTGAAATTCAAACACAGAATGTCTCGGACTTTAGCGGGCCTCACCGCACTGACCCCATAACCATAACCAAGTGGCAACCGTCCCTTGGCTCCCATCGAACGCTGACCTTCCCTGGGCCTTGACAGCTATGCTTCAATGATCAAAATCATGTTATTACAAGTTGACTTCTTCGGCAAGGTTTTCGCTATCACCAACGACATAGATGTTTCTCAAAATGATACCGCCGCAACAAAAACCTCTTGGAAAAGGATAGCATCAACCTAAAAACGTTTCTGGCAATGGAAAATACGACTGTTAGGTATTTCAATGCTCTTCATGTTTAATTAATAGTGGTCCCTCTACGTGCAGTCACTACGCTTCCGTGTTCTTTTACGAAGATTGGACAACCTCGTGGCATGCTATGGTTACACCTTCTGAAATCCTGAGAAAGGAGGTAGGTGCATGAACTTTTATCGCTCCGGTTCATTGGTTGTACCCTAGAATACGATTTGTTACCTCCTTGACTGCAACTTCTGTCGTTGTTCAGTACAATTCTGGATACATCCTGAGGTGTTTCTAATTATATATTTTATATATCTTTACAGCAACATTTAAGTGTATTGTTTGCTAATTTCTCTGGATGTAGACTTAATAGTTAGCGTTTTCCGTTTGCTGGGGTGTACTTTTATTTAAACTGTCTTTTCAATTTCGACGCTAAAGATAGGATAATAGCGAGGTTGTGTACGCATAAAATCGATTTAAGCTAGCGAGTAGACCGCAATGCTTACTAACCGTACCATTTCGGTAACCCTGTCTTCACCACTCTTTATGTCGTGTCCTTGTTATTGACGATTTAAATTAGCTCATTTGATTAGTTTGAGGTACAGTGCGGACCTATGGTGCCACTGCGGTTTGGTTGCTGTGGTTTCTAAAGTTATATTCTTCTCATTTTCAATGTGGTTGTATATGTTTATAGGCGAATAATTAAAGACTGTATGTGTCTTACGGAAATGGCGTCATGTCGCGCGTAATTGTTCTATGATTTTGTTACAAAAAAAATAAATCTTTGAACAAATGAAGAATGTCGAATCCATAATAAATTTAAATTTATTAAACTACAATTTAATGTAAGTGTGTTATTGATTCTAAATAGTATATTCTGTCAAATATGTGCCAGTCGCGTGTGAACCTCACTCCAGAAAAACAATAACAATACATGTTTATTTATAATTCCCATCATCGTCAATCACATTCGCCTTTATTGAAAATGCATATGTAATCCAATATTCTTTGTAATTATCATAAACTTTAACTGTCTTTTTCTCAGCTGTCCAATTCATTATCGGCAAAAAGCAATGCTGTATATCGTATAAAAGTATCGTTTCCTTAATACGTCATATAGACACTATCTTAGAGTTCTCCGGCCATGTTTTGTTTCATGAACATGTTTATGTTTATTTAAATCGAAATCAATACACAACAATATATATTTACCATTCACACATTGCAATCTCTGTGAAAAGCGAGAATAAGACTTTATTTGATGACGTAGAAAACTTTGAACAGGTAAATTAATCCACAGCTAAATGTATTTATCAATTATCTGGCAATAGTTGTGCAGCTATACAATTCAGATTTCCCTCATTTCCTCGTGCAGTCACGCAGTGTAAAAGTAGTATCTACGTCATGCAAATAATACTCATTTTTACATACAACTTAGTAGAGGTTTTAAATATGTGTTTCTCTCCGGGACTATCAAGAAATGTTCATATGACATTTAAGAGACATTTAAGAGTTAAATGTGTTAATTGATAATACTACAATTCAACTTTATTATGGCCACCAGTATAATGTTTGTTGTCATGAATAGCAAATATTTTACTGTGTTTGTCAGGACTATTTCTTTGGAGAGTATGAGCACAGTGAGTAGGTAGAGATGTGGTTTTGACAGATGTTTATTTCAAAATACGCATAATGTGAACGAATGGCGTGAAATGTTGAAAAACTAAATCGGTGTTTTATTCTAGATATGGGACCGTTTGCGAGCCAAATGTGTTTAATTCACATAAATAAAGTGTATGTTGTGGAACTTGTGACTGATCTCCAAAAATAGCCTATTTTTCAGTGTGTTCAATGGGATGATTTTCACCAGTCTGACACCTTACATATACTTTAGAGATGTATCGGTAAAACGGGTTTATTTACCGCTAATTACCATAAGACAGATTGCTAGATCATTAGATAAACTGCTGCAAGGCATGTGTAATATAATATCATACATGTACCTCTGATCCTTGCTAGTTGAAGACATCCATCAAACACTAAGATGTATAAACCTTGACCACGATGTATACTCCTGCATACCGACTATGGTTTATGATCTGCACAAATGTAATATTAACATAAACGTACCTTTTAACATGTTTAAATAGTCATCCATGCATGTATATCGATTCAACATTTCGTAAGACAATTGTATTATCATAAGATGATTTCATCAACCTACACTAAAGGTAACAAAAAAGTCTGCACTAAAGGTAACAACGGCTGCTCTGAAAAGTAACGCGACGTTTGACCTGCACTAAAGGTAACAACGGCTGCTCTGAAAAGTAACGCGATGTTTGACCTGCACTAATGGTAACAACGGCTGCTCTGAAAAGTAACGCGACGTTTGATCTGCACTAAAGGTAATACCCCTATGCCCTAACGGTAACAACACATTCTTGGTTCAATACTTACATTGTACTGGCATTTAGATTGATATATTTTTCCGAGAATAATAAGGCGCAAAATAAATTCTTTGAGTGTATTTATTGGTTATTTGTTTACGTTCCCTTGATGTTTTTGGCTGAAAGAAAAAAATGTAATTTCGAATAAGCTTCACTTTTCAAGGAGGCGAAGCTAATGCATGCACACGCATCCAGTGTGTCTCAATACAAAATGACCATTCTACTATACGAAAATACACTGTTGGTAGTTGTCTCTCTCTTGCACATTTTTATCATTATACAATCTCACAAGGCATGTTATTGTTGGTAATATAGCGACTGAAAAATAATGTAAATATAACAAATTATTCGCATGTTGTCTTCTTTTATGACAATACAGTGTAAGACAATAACATGCAAGTGGGTGAGATGTTGTAGGCGAGATTCTGAAATATTTTAGAAGTGTAACGTTTCCTAAGGAGCCCAAATCTAAAGCGGAGTAAGCTTTTAGTTGTAGCTTTAGATTTAACAACAGTTAAGATATAGAGATTATTTAACTGCTGGGATCGATTATAGGGAAATCCTTCACGAGATGGTAGACGTGTGGTTCTTTTCACGAAAGAGCGTATGCGAGTGAGTAAAAAAAACACGTCTACCATCGAGTGAAGGATTCCCTATAATCGATCCCAGCAGTTAAATAATCTGTTTATTTAAGAAATAATAAATATGAACCTGTGTTTTATCGGTGAATAAAATACAGTTAGGAGTTCGGATGCGTAGTAATTAAATCACGAGAGCGTTAGCACGAGTGATTTAATTACTTGCATCCGAACGACTAACCGAACGACTAACTGTGATCTCGGAGGTCAAGGTAATCAGGCTGCTATGTGTACAGGCTGTTCCATTGGGCGCCCCCTTATGCAAAGTTCTTCGTTTCAATACTCTAGTAGTCACGTGACAAACATGTAAGTCATTGCAGCTTGTTCAAGTTATATATATGTACTGATGCATATGATGGGTTTATATCTGGGTGTGAACGGTTTGGGAGCATGGCAAATTTGCTGTAATTAACATTTCATTAAAAATACTGTTGAGTTTGTCTTCGTGATGGGTATTTACCAAGTGACGTCATGTAACGCGGTGCTTCCAATGGATGAAATATACGCGGGGAATTAATGGAACAGCTGTATTTTATCGTAGATTCTAATAACCCGCACTATATAGCCTAGTTTAAAATATCTCGTTATATTTCTTAAATAACATACAGCTTTCTCTCTTCTTTTGTAAATATATGAAAGACTGCGGAGGTCGTGTTAGAATACATTTTAAATCAGTTTGTGCATTATTTTAACCGAAATTCTTCACTTTATTGAACGTTATATGACGTCAACGTCAGAACCACTTTATTGACGTCATATCCTGAAGCGTCAAAGTTAGTTATTTTTGTGTTCGGAGTTCGTTAATAATATCCAGCGATTATGAATAGTTTTTCACTGAGAAATCCCAATTTTTCACCGATGAAAATGTAATAAAACAGCTGCCGTGTTGTTGTTATGTTTGGTTGAGTTAAATACTATACAGACTAAAGAGGTTTTAGAATATCTGTCATGCAACTCCATACTATTAATTTAAGATCTTGCAATCCGATAGATGCATTAAATGCAGCTATTATCCGCAAATAGTATCTGAATGTATGAGGTTACTGCTGGCATCTGCTATCATCATTTTATCATAAAAGCACACGCTTTTGTTCTGACAAGGTCGAATGTATTACTGAAAACAACACCACAACTTACATATGATTACTGTCTTTTGCTATAGATATTCTGAAGATTGTTTATGTGATTGTTCTTTAAATGAATACATTTAAGGTTACTCGATATGAATCAATCCTACGACGAGTGGTATATATTTTCAGTGAAGTAAGAAGAGATCTCTTCTTACTTCACTGATATTTTTAATCACGTATGCTTGTGTGTGTGTGTGTGTTTGTGTGTGTGTGTGAGGGGGGGGGGGGGGGGGGGGGTTGTGTGTGTGTGTGAGGGGGGGGGGGGGGGGGGAGTTTCAAATTGTCACCATTGTCACCAGTTCGGAAGTTACGTTTGGACATTTCCGCGTATAGCTCCGTTTGGAGCTTGTCGCGGTGTACAATGTTAACAAGCATGAGGCTGAAACCCCCGCCCCCTTTTGGAATGCAGTATTCGGGGCGTTTTAGGCGGTATTCAGTACGCACGAGTCTGGTACGTAGTACTCGCACAACACACTATTTAGTATTTAGTACTCATAAAATGTATTTTTAATGTAAATAAAGGTCTAATTTTGATAATTGGGCCTTCATTCATCTAGCAGATCCCGGCTCTTAGGTGTTTTAGGTCATCATTCAAATTAGACTTATTGCCCTTTGTAATTTTATACTTAGAATTTTTGTCCAGAGCTAATAGTATTCAGTACTCGGTCTCTAAAATAAGGAGTATTCAGTACTCGTGAGGGATGGGGGGTTACATCCTCAAGCATAGCACATTTCATTCAACCAAGGACCACAGCACTACAACTCTGCTGTTTCTGCTCATATTTGGCTGGTTATTGACCTTGTTCAAGCTGTCATTGATATAAACATTCTAATTAAGTTTGAAAAGGGTCAAATGGAAATTCTAATGCAACTATTATGTAACACTTTGCTCCATTGGCTAACGTCTCAAATTTGCAACCTTAAAACGCGCGATTTACTGTCTGAAAAATATGTGATACAAACGACGTCATTGGATGACGTCAACAAAATGCTGGCATCCGTGGATTTGATAGAAAAACAAGTGTGTATGTATGATTTGATTTTATATTAGTAGCATTTGAATGGAAAAGCATTAGAATTGAGATAACTCTGATAATTTCAGACCGTAAAACCACTCACATACCGTCCCAGATTGAACATCTTAGCATGGTTATCTCTTAAGTGTATTTTGTATTTTATTTGTACAAAAAAAGATGAAACATTCTGTTAAAATAAATGCTAATAACATATTTGTAGTTTTTGCAACCTTCATTTCCAATAAGAATAGCACCAATAATGTGTTGTCATTTAGGACATAGAAGTGTTACCTTTAGTGTAGGTGAACAACCGTGTTACTTTTAGTGCAGCAGTTGTTTTACCTTGAGTGCAGACCTTTGTGTTACCTTTAGTGTGGGTTCTTACTCTTAGTCCCAACAGTGTTACCTTAATTGCAGCTTGCTGTGTTGCCTAGTACAATTGTAACTAGGATTGCAACTCACAGTTTATTTTATCTGATAGACAATCACTTCGCTAGACGGCATAAGCAGTTTTGAAAACACAATTATCAGTATTTAACAGTTAAAACCAATATTGTATAATCCTTTCTTTTCTTCCTTTTCTTTGTATGGTGTTTTACGTTATTTTCAACACATGTAAGGTTATATATGACGGTCGATTTTTTTTGTGGTGGAGGCAGTAGACACCCACTTTTCCTGGGTAGAACCAGTACTGTACACCTCCCACCATCCGTAAGAACCGACACTTCCTCACTTACAAATCGAGCTCCCAGTAGGATTCGAACCCGCAGCGGTGAAAGGAATCCTATAGAATATGTTTATGTATAGCCAATTCACCATAAACGCCTTCGAGGCTGGTTGATATATCCAGATTTAGAACCTTTTGCAGAACTGTAATTGTATTCTCTCTAACGGTTTTGACTAAATGATCCCCCGTTCTTTACAAACGTAATTAATAAATGGTGACTCAAAGGATTCAAACAGCTAGCACCATGTTTTAGAAGTGAAGTTCTTTTTATTATGAAAAAGTACGCCCATGTCTTTTAATCCTTTTCCAGATAGGTTTAGTTGGTTTAAGAACATGCGTAAGAACGGGAGTGGGTGGGGGAGCAGTGTATGTGTATATGTGGCAGGGGTGAAATAATCCCAATAATTTGACAGTGATTACCAGAAGATGTTTTGGCTCCCACAATAGTTTGCAAAATCATGTGTTGACCTTCCAAAAATATGCACCTATCCGAATATTTACTATTACGGGACTGACCTTTATTCACTTGACATTGTTATTTTTTTGTTCATTTAAATGTTAAAATGTGAAACAAGTAAAACATAACAAAACTGATATCAGAACAGAACAGAACATATTCTTTATTTATGACTTAAACAAATGTTTCTCGTCATATAAATACATTTACATTTGTTAATATGTGACAGGTCAATGCAATTTTTACATTAAACAATGAAAAAGTACAAACACACAATCATGCATACTATACACTCATACAACTCACCCATTCACTCTGACGCCCGAAATGTCTCACACATTCACTCTGGATCACGTATTTATGTTATAAGGATTAAACTATTCATATTACATAGTTTCATGTAAACTTTTAAGTTTTGATAGTTTACATGTCATGTCCAATGAGGATGAACATACATTTTTTACTCATTATACATTGCAGTATTGCGAATAATAAATGCTTCCCTAACAAACCTAGATAATCTAAAAAGCTCTTGCTGGCTTGAAGATTGCATCAGCTGAATAAATTTAAAAACACTTGGATGTCTGTAATAATATTGTTTAACATATAGTTTACGTAATTGTTCGTACAAAGGACAAATTAAAATAAAATGATATTCATCTTCTAAGTCTGTACTATTACACAATGTACAATATCTCTGGTTTCTATCAGTTCTATTTTGTGAATATCTGCCAGTTTCATTTCTAAGTCTGTGGGAGGATAATCTTATCCTCGACATGGCAGTTCTTAATTTCAACAGCAATATATCTAAATACACTTCATATGAGAATGAGGTTTTAAAATGTCTATACAAACATAAAACTCGATTATTTTCAACATCAGTGTTCCATTTTTGAACCAAACAATCTATTAAATTTTGTTTAATCAACAAATGAAAAGATTTCATATCAATACAAGTTGGGTCATTCCAAACATAATTATAGCCACAGTCTGTTATAATGGTTTTAACATTGCTGTCCCAATTCTTCATTCCTCTTTCACAATCTTTCACAGCATCTTTATAAAAAGTTGATATTAAAATGTTTTTTGAATCGACCACCTTACTCCAATACTTTATTATTTTTACATACCTTAAAATATACAATAGGTATCTACCTAGTTCTCCATTAATACCGGAATTACTAGTAGACGTTTTAACCCTTAACAAGTATTTACAAAATTTCAAATGTATTCTTTCGATCTCCTTTGACTTTGTAAAACCCCAAATTTCTGCTCCATAGCTTAATATAGAACCAACGAACGCATCAAATAATTGGCAAAACGTTTTTGGTTTAAAATTGTATTTTTTTACATGTGCAATTAATATATTTAAAGCTTTTAATCCTTTACCTGCTAAGGTCTCTTGATTTAAATTGTATGAACCCGTATAATTAAAAACAGATCCGAGGTAGTTAAAATCGTTAACAACTTCTAAATTATTTCCATTATAAACCCATGTCTCATTAACTAAAAGATTACCCCTTTTTCTAAAAACCATAACTTTTGTCTTTTCCACGTTAACCTCTAATCCCCATTTGTCGCAATATTCTTTCAACAAATTTAAACGTTCTTGTAACTCAGACGGTGATTTTCCAAACAAAACCATATCATCTGCGAAGAGTAAAAGAATTAAAGTTATATCGTCTATTGTAAGTCCAGATTTATTACTGTCTTGTAAGAACAATTCCATTTCTTCTACAAACAGATATCTCACACGTTCCTTACGCCACTGAAAGGATCGCGCTTAGCCAAACTTTCGGAGCCAGGGTACACAATACTAATGATTTACAGACTTCAACTGTTATGGAGATTGGACTGAGCAATTCTGAATTTAAATACAAATTAATTTGTCTGTATTATTCGCATTATCGAAATTCTCATAGTGTTGTGTTGATTGCTGGTTTTACAGGTAATGTGTACTTTCCACATACGTGTAACTTGATTTACTTATTTTGGTCAGATTTTGTATTTTATTTTCGTTTTATTTTGATATTCATATACAGATGATTGACCTGTTTAGCATTTAAAGGGAATGTAGTGACACAGCCAAATAAGCTATAGGCCTACTATTGAGAGTTCTGAACATTTTGGAAAAAGGTGACAGAATTGTCAAAATCGAATGATAAACAAAAAACGATATGACCATTTAAAGGTTATTCTGCAACTGATATGGGAGCCGCCATTTTGAGAACTAGGACGTCATGGTTTCAAATTACCTTCATATATAATAATTCAGATACTACAATCATCTGTATAACAGCGGGGGACGTTTGAACGACAACATCGTGAGTACATTTTGTAGCTTTATTCATCAATTAAAAAGTATTTCTGTTAATCGTGGAGACATGCATGCGTTATTAGCCGCTGTCTTGTTTGTCGTGGAAAAGTTAATAACAAAAAAGTTATCGAAGGAAAATCACAACTATTTAGAGTTCTCTTCCCAAGCATGCTCCTGTTTCAACGGCTTTATGTCGTTGTTTTTAGCCCAATTTACCTTTTTATACAACACATATAGTAAAATAACAAAATGATATAAAGGGTCCTATAGAAACCACAGCGTCCGAACGCAATGGCATCGTAGGTCCGCACTGTACTGCAAACAAGGACTTGAAGCTACAATGAAAGAGACAAAAAAAGCAAACATTACAATATTCTGAAACATATTTTTGTAGTCTAACTTTTGTATTTTTCTATATCGCCAACAAATCGTTGTGTATGCCTAAAAAAGTGTAAGGAATCCACTGTACGCCAAAAAAGTTGAATGTGCTAAACTTTTCTATTGTTATTTCGGTAAATTTCAGGTCTGAAAGAATGCCTCGTTCCAAAAAAAAATACAAATCTGACCTTGTACAGAAAGAGAAAAGTAAAAAGATTGCCACCATTTTCGCCATGCATGAGGTCATTTAAGAAACGATGCCAGATTCTATCTCCTGCACGTCTTTCAGTATCGATTTCTACAGGACCATCCTGTCCATCACTCGAGTCTCAATGCTTTAAGTTTGAGACCCGGCTCGGTCCTGTACGGTTTGTGAAATATTTGCCACTATATGAGCAACATATTTGTTTGTGTCTGTGTTTGTTTGTTTGTTGTTGTTTTTTTGTTTGTTTGTATGGTATTTTACCTCGTTTTCAATACATGTCAGGTTATATATGTCGGTCGATTTTTTGTGGTGGATGCAGACCACCCACTTTTCGGATAGAACCAGTACTGTACACCTCCCGCCATCCGTAAGAATCGACACTTCCTCACTTACAAGTCGAGCTCCCAGTGAGATTCGAACCCTCAGCGGTGAGATGCGAGAAGTTTAACAACGCAACGTCGTTAACCACTCGGCCACGGAGACGCCGTATTTCTGAAACTGTTGTTACACCAAGTCGGGTTTAAAACTCACTTGAGCTTGTGTTATTTTGTTGTATAACCGACTTGTAAATAAATATTACTTGACTGGACACCAATAAATGAAAGTCAGTTATTTCGTTGTATTCAGTCTAGAGCAAGACACTTTATCTGCATTGCTTAGTACTGGTTCTACCCAGGAAGACAATCAAGAAGTACCTTAGAAGGGAGCTTACAACAGGTATAGAATATTGTAAGTAAAAAAGAGTAAATAGACTTTGTGATATAACAGCCAATATTTACATGCATTAGCTCGTTTCAATAATTATTTTATTAATCAATTCCAGAAAACACGAGTTCGATATTAGAAAGGGTAAGGATGGGACAGGTGGGAAACTCTCCAAGCCAGGCCAGCAGCCAAGGGTCGCGCAACCAGTCCGTTATCACTACAAAGTTGATGAAACCAAAATACTGCCATCTGTATTCTTTGGAATCCCAGAGGACAGCCTTTTGAGCAAAGAGTAACGATTATCATGCTCAGAAGAAATGTTTAAAAACACGCATACGCAGTATGTGTAGAACACGAAGTATGTGTTGAATGCATAGAACGAAATGATGTATGCACACAACAAAATGTCGTTAGTACAGAACGAGTTAGTAAATGCACATAACATAATGACAAATGCACAGAACGAAATGATGTATGCACACAACACAATGTCGTTAGTACATAACATAATGACAAATGCACAGAACGAAATGATGTATGCACACAACAAAATGTCGTTAGTACAGAACGAGTTAGTAAATGCACATAACATAATGACAAATGTACAGAACAAAATGATGTTTCTACAGGACAAAATGTAGGTAACACAGAACAACTTGGTAAATGCACAGAACATACGGATCAGTACCATCAAAAGGCAGCATTGGCGTTCCATAGTTGAACATTATATGACATCCTGTTTGTGTCAATAATTGTCAGTCTTTGATAACAAACACGTGACTGTAAGTTGGAATGTACATGTAGAATCATGACAGTTTACCAAACATGACAGTTACATCTACATTAATTTCATATGTAAATGAGGATTAACATTTTCAGGTTGGTTTTGTCAGTAGGCGTTATCTATGACAATACAATAAATTCATATTTAAAGCGTTTATTGTTAATTAAGTCTAAACTATATCAGAAAACCAATTATCATCATAATGCTTTCTGTATGTTCTATTCATGTGTGAAATACTAACATATAAACTATAAAGTAACATATAATTTCTTACACATACTTTGTTTATACATGTAGGCCCCCCACCCCACTCCCTATGTGATATAATAAATACCAAATTATTGATATATATATATAAAAAAAAAGAATTCTTGTTTTTTATATATGTTAGTCGATGTCTACTTATGTCTTAATGTAAACGAAACAAGCAAAAAAGTTCTTCTTACCAAAGATAACTGTTTAATATCAATTATTCGATTTCCTAAAATAAAATCCCCATGTGGTTCCGGGGCAAAGAATAGGGCCACTGCAGATCCCGTTGAAAGGGTATAACCCCCCTCCCCCCACACACACCCCACCCTCACACACACACAAATTTTTCATGTTCATTTTATCATATTTTTTTTCATGCTCATTAAAGGTCTTCATCATGACCCCTGCATTGTTTTAGGTGCCATCTCGCTCAAATCACTAGAGCAGTGGCAGAAAACAATAACGTGGCTCCAGTGTAAATGGAGTGTCTACAATAGAATTTGCTTCAGTTCTGCAGGTGACAAGGTTCTAGGCCCATTCTCCATATTTTATCTCGATGTACATGGAGGATGAGCCTCGCATGTTCATTCCTGTTAGGCGCCATATAACCTTTCATGTGTTGATGCGCCTTAAAACCCAATGCAATTCAATTCCTAAAATAAAAATGCTTATAAATAGAAAAACGGACACCCCAAAGATTTACGATCAAAAGTAATGTAACACCAGGATTCTGACAAAAATAAATATGATTTGGTAATGATTTACTTCTTGTTGTTATCACCGCAAGTAAAAGGGTATACCTCACAAATGCGGATCTATGATGTTTACCTCAAAGAAGGTGGTGCAGTTGGGTCCAACTCAAACCAAACTTTATTGACAACCAATAGTGTCCACCTCAGTTGGGGTCCAACTCCTGACATAATAAAAAATTCAAAGAACAGCTATTATTTTAAATGTTTTTTTCTTCTAAAGATTACCTTTTTGAATATCAGGGGAGATCCTTAATATGACGGGGTTTAACCTTTACATAACTGAACAGACTATTTATCTCAGGAGGTGAGTCCGGACCCCTTCCACCTTCCTTCCCCGGCTGGATCCGCTACAGCCGTGTGATAATGTTTTACACGGAGAAATAACTGTGTACTTGTCAGATCGTAATTGTAACTGACGGTAGATTTATTTTTCAAACAAGATGCAACACAATTCAAACAGAGTTAACATTATTTAATTTACCAAGAAATGAGATCAGTTACAAATCACATTTATATAAAATACTTTCGCTCTTACTATCCACCTCTCTCCTTCTTGGTAATATCAATTAACACAGATAATAGACATATTAACTAAATTTATTGTCATCATTAGTACATCATTAGTTCATAACAGCTCTCTCTCTCTCAATTATAAATCACAAAATAAAGGGTATATTAACAATTAACAATAATGCTCGCCATTAGTATAAAATAAAACCTCTCTGAGATCAGTTATTAATCACAAAATGAAATGTACGCTATTAGTAAATAAAATCTCTCTCTCTCTGTCCCTCTCTTTCTCTCTCATACTGAGATCAATTACTTATAAACAAATCACAGATATCATTGGCAAAAGCAAGAAATATCGTTAGAACCGATAAAGGATGCTTAGTGTGAATGAAGGTTTACAAATCGAAAAAAATATATAAAAAAAATAGGCCAGTGTGGTTTTATATGAGTGATTTTTCTACAGAAATGTCAACGCGGGATCATATTAATGTCTACCAATTAAAATAAGAATGGCAAACCATTACATTCTGGACAAGATATGACTGATATACATGTTATATGAAAACAAATGTAAGTGTACACAGAGGGATAAGTCTGTCTTTACTCAAGCTTATGTTATGGTTCTTGAGCTCTGCACATAATTCTGATAAATCAGTAGTTTTCAAATTTATGCTACAGAAAAAGATTGTATAACTACAGAGGGCAATATCTATAACAGGGCTGAATCTCATGGGAGGACGGATAAAGCTGTGGCTATATATGCTTACTCGAAACAATTCGAGGAGCATAACAATACCATATTGGCATGTTAATCTCCTGGTAATCAAAATACATCATCAATGAAATCAACACTAAATCACGGTACACAGTTAAACATGGGTGTCTTCCTGGTGGACATCAAGGTGTCGTTTTAGTTCCGTTTTGATGTAGAGCTTCTTCTCACATATGATGCATTCGAACATCGGATCTGAGTGGTAGTTCTTGTGACTCGACAGTGAAGACTTATGTTTAAAACTTTTATGACATATGGGACAACTTGCATCAGTCATCTCCTCATGGAAGGTTGTCTGATAATTGTTCTCGTCCGAAAATCTGAATCAAATTCCGCCATTCTGAAAGTCAAAAAATGACAATTGTCAATTAATTTATCACATACTTGCGGTGTGAGGGTATAATAAAACCATGACGTATTGATCATATTACAATACAATCAAATAAATATGCAAGCGTAGGTCGAATCATTGTTCGGTCCTTTCCGTCCAGCTCTGTATGCATCATGGTGCATCGGAATCGGATTACGCAAAGACCGAGTAAACATACGCAGGGCTCATTTAAACTGGCGTACTGGCAAAATCCAAGTGACATTTTCAGAATGCCAGCAATTTTTGGCAAAAATGTGCTGGCAAAAATGTGCAAGCATTAAAATACCTTACGTGTTTAATTTAGAATACCATGTCTGCTTTTTGTTTTTAACATGTGCTTTCATATCAATGTTTTAAAATATTATTTAAGTTTTCCTGATATGTCTTCGTATTTTTATGACACATATGGAATCTAGCATGTGTGCTAATGATGAATCATCGTGTGCCTTTTACTTATTTGTTACATATCGAAGTTCACATATTAACATAGATCTAGATCAGAGATGGAACTTACAATTAGACCGTGAGCCATACACTTTTTTGTTACCATCTCAAGGGACACATTCTTACTAGTACCATGTTATTGAGTACCTTGTAGAGAAACAAAAAATCCATGATAGCAGTGTGAACAGGGTAGCTGATTCCTGTTATTAGAGTTATCTCCCCCTTTTAAGCAAAACTCTTGTTTCTTTAAAAAAGTTTTCGCTCAAACTAGAAAAGCTACAGGTCTAATATTTTGCATGTATTATACATTTAGGATCCTCTACCAAGTATTTATAAAATGGCGGACCACAGGTTAAATATGGCCCAGCCCCGGGGGTAACATTTTTTCATACAGTTATATAGGAAATCTTTAAAAATAAATAATTTTCTCTAAAATTGTAAGAGCTAGAGGTCCCATACTATGCATGAAGCATAAGCTTATGGTCCACTAGCAAGTTTGTTAAAATGTTGACCCTGGGGTTATATCTGGCTCCGCCCCAGGGGTCATATGTTTACATAGAGTCATATAGAAACATCTTTAAAATCTCTTCTTTAAAAAAACAAGAGCCAGAGGTTTACTATTTTGCATATTGTACAAGCTTATGGTTCTCTACCATTTTTGTTCAAATCATGACTCTGTGTGTGTCCAACTATGGCCCGGTTCTGGGGTTACAAGTTTTACAAAGAGTTATATCGGAAAGTCCATAAAAATATTCTTTTTCTGATACTACAAGAGCTAGAGGTCTAATACGATGCATGTAGCATAAGTGTATCGATGTCTACCAATTTATTTTGTTCAAATGGTGATCTTATGGTCAAATTTCGTCCAGTCCAGGGGGTCACATATTTACATAAAGTTATGTAGGAACGTCTATAAACATCTTCTCTGAAACTACAAGAGCTAGAGGTGTAATAAGCTACATGTAGCTTAAGATTATTGTCCTGTACGAAATAATTTAAATGGTGTCCCTTGAATAAAGCCTGGAATCACATTTGGCCCTATCCCGGGGGTCACACTATAATATTGAATAATATAGGAAAACATATACAAACAGCTTCTCTGATACTTCAAAAGCTAAATAATAGTTCGCATGTACCATAAACTTATGATCCTCTACCTAGTTTGTTCAAATGGCGACGATGGGGTCAAATATGGCCAATACGGGGTCACAGTTTTACAGATTTATATAAAGAAATTGTTGTTGTTTCTTAAAACATGAGAGCACTTTGAGACAAGGCGAGTGGGTCTCTTGTTTATGGCTTGAAGTTGTACACTTTTCATAAAATCACTTCAAAAGTTTTAAGCGAACTGAAACATAGAGAATGTCACTTTTGATAAGGTATTCCGTTATGAAGACATAACCATGTTTCGCATATTGAAAAAATCCACGAACTAAAATCACAAAGTAGACCACTGCATTTTTGACAAATTATAAAAAAAAATAGAAAGAAAAAGAAAAGGAATTTTACGGTTTAACTGTTGATTTTTAGGTGTTTGTTATACACATTTTAAAATAACCCTCCAAATTACGACAAAATTACACTACAAAAACAGTTTATTAAAACTCTATCCAGGTGTTCATCTTATTAATTGAATAAGTTTAAAATGAATTATCCACTTTTTTTTTTTTTGTCTGGCTGGTTAAAGCTTTTTATATTGTATCTATAGAGTTTTAATTCTTAAACGATGTAAGTTATGTATATACCTCGTGGTCAGTAGGTTTAGAAACGATGTACGTATGTTGTAAAATGTGGCTCTTGTTGGCGGGATAGCTACTTTAACTGCAGTAGCACCTGTATGTCGGATATAGCTTTAAGAGTAAACATCAGTAAACTAACCGTGATCACTAATTATAATCTATCTTGATGCACTTGGTACCGATTCTTATCTGGAAGCGTTTAAATTTTTTTTTGATATCTTATATGTATGTTATATTGTCACATTAAGTTATATTATTTAAATCAGATAATATGTACTGAGTATTCTTAATTGTCCTGTTTTATCCCAAGGCATCAAAACAGCAATGAGCTGGGCATATATAAGGCTTGCAGGCATATTGCAACTCGACATACATGAACTTGATGCTAACTTGCTAGATAAAAGCGACCATTGTGAACCCAGCTTCTTGGATATAACCTTTATGACGGATTAACATTTTAGTTGTATGTATTTTATGCAGTCATCCTGCTTGAGCGCATACAGCCTGTTGATGCAGTGGATAGCACGGGGGACTTTAAATTCAGAGGACCCTGGTTCAAGCCTCACCGGAGCCAGTGAATTTGTCGGTGTGTTCTTGGCAAGACACTTTTACCCTCGTCCGTCGGATGGGGACGTTTTTTTTTCTCCCATCTTGTTAAAGAAACATTGGTGTCTATTCGTCAGTAGGGCAGGTTCCTACCCCCCCCCCCACCCCCCCCCCCCCCCACCCACACTCCCTCTCTCCTCTCTCTTCATTGGCAAGGTCTCACATCTCAATTAATTTTCCCATAGGGTTACTGTACATCCTTTTCCAACATCTGAGCTTCAAAGCAGGCCAGCAGACATTGTTGTTGGTTTAATATCGTCAGTATAGCCAAGACCAGTAATTTAAAACATTAAAATACATAAGTTAGCCAGGTTTTTTTTTCTCGCTCATGTTTATGTGACCCCTATGGAAAATACACAAAATTCATACACTAGCCAGCTGAATATGTGGTGATTAGGTCAAACACTTCTGAAATTTGAATGAAACCTCATACCAACATGGGAGTTTCTGTATCATCTGTCTTTCACACTGCAGATGTATGCTAAAGCAAAGAAAAACCTATTTTACAAATTAAAAATTGCTTAAAATTGAGAAAAAAATAGAATTATTTTCTGTTTCCTTTTGTGAGCTTTCAGGGAGATAATAGAGGTGTGAGACCGCAGTACACCTTCTTTTTTTAGG